>JABCKQ010017664.1:0-12511 GCA_018857305.1 Termitomyces sp. T159_Od127 | reverse complement strand
GCCATAAGCCGTGGCCTGAGCCAAGCCAAGCCTGAGCCAGGCCCCCATTGGGGGCTTGGGCTTGGCCCAGGGGTTGGTCTGAGCCAGGGCCCCCTCAAGCCAGGCCAAAGCCAGGGGCTTTTGGGCCAAGCCAGGCCGGAACATCACTAAAGCCAAGAAAGAGATAAATAATGCAATGCGCAGTGGTTACACTAATGCAGGTATGGAAATTGACTAATAGAGTGGAATGCACAGCCTGGAACACCTGGATTCACAATGACAAGGAGTGCGAGGTGCAAAGGGTGAGAGGTAAAGAGCAGAAGAGAGAGAGCAAAGTGAAATTCAGGGCTTAGAAGGAGAGGGTGGTAGTGTCAGAGGAGATAAAGAAGAACAAGATGAAGTACTTGTATATTTCCATGAGACTGCCTCTACAACACTGGTGGAGATTCTTTTGAGGTTTGCAACAAAAAAACTGCAGAAGGGTCAGTATATCAAACTCTGGTTGGTACTTTACTAATGCAGGATTGAAGAATGCAAGAATGACTATTGCCACTCTTGACAAGGATGCTATATTGGTGGTAGTGGGTCAGGATGGTAGGGTGGATCTAATTGTTGTGGCCACAGTGGGGGAATTGAAAAATTGTGGCACCAAATCAGCTCCTCCCTTGGGACAACTTTATAATGGGTGGCAGTCAATAGATTCTATTCACAATGGAGTGGCAGCTTGAATCAAACAGCAGATCAAGATGCTGACAAAATTCTGGGGGAGGCTGCAGGCACACTCTGACAGATTCTCCTTGAACCTCCTTGATATGGAAGCATTACTCCTGTACCAGCATGAGCAAAGACATGCATGGCATCAGGCCATTGATTTACAGCTGAGGCCTGGAATATCAACATTATTGAAGAAGTCATACTCACATGACATGCGCAAAGGAAGAAGTCTACAAAGAGGTTAGGTGGAGAAAGGACAGAGAGAGGGATGTTTCAGTGAGGGAGAAATTCTAAAACAGAAAATACTGAGCTGATCAGGCCTAATGCATATCTCTTAATCACCATTTCTCTTTGGACTGACTTGATTGTAAGGGCAACTTCTGAGAGTTGCAGCTTAGTCACACAACTGACAGAGAGGAATGCAGAGATATATTAGGAACAATAATTGACGATACAATGGTATTGGAATTGTCATTGGTGGCTGCTGGTATGCCTGGAGATTGGTACTAGACTGAACTGCATTCAATCGCAAGCAGGACATCCAGTGGGCTGAAGCAGTGGGATTTGAGCTCCTTATGTAGACAGTCATTAGACAAGCAAGCAACAACAGGAGAACACTACAGGATCTATGGTGACAATCAGAGAGTTGTCAAGGATTGGTGGAATGCATAGAGCAGGAATGCTGTGGTCAACAATGTGTTTTAGAAGATCCATGCCTACCTCAAGGATTTATATGCTGCAGGGACTGTACATATGGAATACATTTCAAGTGAGCACAACCCTGCTAACAGTCCATTATGAGACTGTAAGAATGACCTCTGAAGATTGTGGCACAATCATGCAATTAGCAGAGAGGAATTCAAAGACTATATTAGAAATGGTAATGATGGTACAGTAGTAACTAATCACTTAGCAGAGGAGAATTCAGAGGAACAAGTTTGAAGATCTCCACTGCTTGGTGCAGCACCTTAACAGGCAGCAAAGGCATGAGAACAATTGTACAGGAAGATTGGAGCTAATCCTAACCTTGATAATACTTAAATAGAAAATGCAGAATGTTTTGGAGGTTGCTTAAAAAGCCTTCAGAGATCTTCAGAGGTCTAGAGCAAGTTCTGAGGGAGGAGCAGAGTGAAGTGTAGAGAGGCAGAGCAAAATGGAAGTTGATATGAAACAAAATGAAGGTTCTCTGACATCACTCCTTCTAGCATGCAGTGTCTCAATGTGCAAGGTAAAAGAAGTTGCATATGGCCTGGTCAGTGGCAGAGATACCACATATAGCCTAGAGCATGTCAGAGTGTGTTTGGTGAAATTAATTTTCTGATAAGTTTGGGAGCATGAATGTTTTCCTGTGGCTCTCAGGAAATGTCTTTGATACCATAGTCATTTCACTTCACTTTGTACTGTAGTCAATGCAGGAACAAGCAGCTATCCAGAATTGCTTCCACTTTGTACTTCTCTTCCTGACTTGCAACAACTGAGAGTGGAAAGGAGTTTGAGCAGCAGCTGAGAATGGAGTCCATTGAAACTAGTGTCAGCTTTACCATGTTAAATACTAAGTGGAGCTGATGCATTCTGGTAAGTAGCTGGAGGCAATATGCCATGGGCCCATTTGGCACTTAATAATAAAGAAGCTGGTGTGTGACAGCTTCTTTGAGGGTCAAGTGGTGGTGATGTCTGTGTCACAACCCACTATTAACCTCCAACACTCAGCCCCAGCCCTGGGACTTCAACCTCCTCAAACCAACCCCTATGACTGTCCTGGGCCTGGACCGCTACTCAGCCAGCCACCTTGGCAGCTCCCAGCCATCACTGCCCATCACTGCCATCAGCCACTGCCACCCTCAGCACCCTTCAGCCATCACTACCTGCAATTGCCACATCAGCGCCGGCCTCAGCTATCCCTGGCACTTTCTCCAACTGCAGCTACCACATCAATGCTGGCGCTCTCTCCAGCCTGTGCTGAAGCCTCCTCAGCTACCCCTGAGATGCTCATCATGCATTATGACCATGCACCATTGCCAGTCCTACCTTTGCATGCCATGCCCCACTCCTGCTTGCCTTCTTGCTTTGTTGCCATTCCATGCCTCCATGCTTCCAAAGCAAGACCTTTCTTTGAAGAGCTTTCTTTGTGCCTCACAACATGCATTGACCACCACTGCCACTTTGCATGATCCCTGAGCTTCATCTTGAGCCCCAGCACTTGTCACTAGGCCTGGACCTGAGCCACAGGACCTATGTACCATACAGTATATAAGTTGTAGAGTAGCATCTAGTACTCTGGTTTTAATATTGCTGTACCTCTGTCTCTAGTTCCATGTTTCGTTCTCTGTCTCTTTAGTCTTGCATGTCTTGGTTTCCATTTTTTGACTTATCTCATTTTTGTATTGTATTCGTCTCATTTCGTCTTGATTTGCTCATCTCTACTTGTCTCCACTCTCAATCTAACTCTATTTCTTTTCTTTCTCTCTGCCTCAAGTCTCTAAGTCTCTTCTTTCCTCTCTATTCTCCCACCTTTGTCTTGATTTGTTATGTTTCTCCTTTTGTCTCTCTTATCTTGACTCTTTCCCCTTTTAGCTTGCTTAAATCTCTGTGCCTCCTACCTTTGATCCTGGGACTCACCAAGTCCCCTTGCTTGCCCTAGCTATCTGTTCACCAGCCCCAGGACTCACTTGCACACTAGTGCTTGTCTTCTCCTCTTTCCTTGCATCCTCAGAACTCACACCTACTCCAGCACTTGTCTTCCAACTCCCTTCCTCATTCCTGGCACTCACATTACCACCCTGGCATGACTGGTAATACCTCGCTCAACTGCTGCTTGCATCCCTGGCCCTGCCCTGGTCTCACATATGCCATGCTCTCAACAGTACCATTGTGTTTGTGGACATCGTGCACACCACATAAGGATTTGCTCAGTGGACTGAGCCCCTGTGGTCAGTGGAACCTGACAGTCTGACACATCTAAGTAGACCAAGTTTTCAGGCTTGTACTGGGGGGTGGGAGTCTATCTTTGGTTGTAGTACCATGCCATCATATCCTTTACTTTTCTAGCATAGCCTTGGCTTCCTCTTGAGCTATTTTCATTTGGTCCACAAAGTTGTTTATAGCTTCATTCTTTGACGGGCAAGAGTGGGGTTTAAATCCCATGTAGAGGTGATGTCCCATGTTGAGAAAGAAAGAGGAGACTGTCAGGTTTTGCTGACCACATGGGCTCAGTCTGCCAGGTCAATTCCTTATGTGGCACACACAATATCCACAAATGCAATGTACTGTTAAGAGCATGGGGCATAGAAGACTGGAGTAGGACCAGGGATGTGAGCAGAGAATTGCTGGTCACGCTGAAGCAGAGATATGAGTGCCAGGGATGGAGAAGAGAGGTGGAAGACAAGTGCTGGGGTAAGCGCAAGTCCCGGGGATGTGAGGGAAGGGGACAAAGCAGGTGCCGGTGTGTGAGCGAGTTCTGGGGTTAATAAATAGAAAGCCAGGGCAAGTGCAGGGACTTGGTGAGTTCCAGGATTGATGGTGAGAGATGCAAAGATTTAAGCAAGCTAAAAAAGGAAAGAGTCAAGATAAGATAAGGAAAAGGGGAAATGGAACAGGTTGAGATGAAGGCGAGAGATGAGAGAGTAGAAAAGGAACTTAGAGACTTGAGGCAGAAAAGAAATAAAGCAGAGATAGATTCAGAGTACAAGACAAGTAGAGATGAGAGAAACAAGGCAATACAAGACGAGTACAATACAAAACAAGACAGAGTCAGAGAATGAAAATCAAAACACATGAGACTACAAGACAGAGATGAAACACAAAACACAAAATGAGAAGTATGGCAATATCAAGACTAGAGTATTACTTGCTACTCTACGGCTTATATATTGTATAGTAAGTAGGCTCTAGAGCTCAGGTCCAGGTCCTGGTCATGAGTTGTGGCGCTGAGGCTCAAGGTGAGACTTGGGGATCATGCAAGACGGCAGTGGAGGTTGAGACACATTGTGTGGCACAAAGAAAGCTCTGGAAAGGAGGGTCTTACTTTGGAGATGCAGAGACATGTAGCAGTAATGAGGTGAGGAGGCGAGCGGAAGTGAAGCATGGCATGCAGAAGTTGGACGGGTGGTGATGCGTGATGGGGGCCTTAGCATGGGCTGGGGGGAGCACCAGTGCTGTTGTGGCAGCTGCGGTTGAGAAAGCATTGGGGATGGCCAGGGCTGGCACTGATGTGGTGGTCATGGGCAGTGATGGCTGGAGGGATGCTGGGGGTGGCAGTAGCTGATGGCAGTGACAGGCGGTGATGGCTGGGAGCTGCCAAGGTGGCTGGTTGAGTAGCGGTCCAGGCATGGGACAGTTGTGGAGGTTGGTTTGCAGAGGTTGGAGTCTTGGGGCCAGGGCTAAGTCCTGGAGGTCGGTAGCAGGTCATGACAGAGACTTGCAAGACCAAGTGAATTGAAACTTAGCTTTAGAGAGCAGCTTGTCCTGATCATCTTGGCATTCATTGAAAGATAGGCAGAAATACTGTTTTAGCTTCTAGTTCATACATTCAGTCTGACTGTTAGACTATGCAGAGTATGCTGTAGAAGTATGGAGCTTCACATTTCATAACCAATACAGCTCACATGTGAACTCAGCCATGGACTGCAGGTTTGAGTCAGAGATATAGGCATCAGAGAGACTGCAGAGCTTTAAGATACTCTTCTGGTGCAAGTGGTGTGAGTGGGGATAAAGTATGCTTGCTTTTCATAGAAGTCCACCACCATCATGATGGCATTATATCCATGGACATCCAGTAGTTTAACAATGAAGTTTTTGGAGGCTATGCTCCATTGTTCTGCTAGAACTAGAAGTGACTCAAGCTATTCTATGGGCAGGAAACATTGAGGCTTGGTCTGGAGACACAGGTTGCAGGTGCTAGTGTAAAAGCCAATGTACTGAGACATTAGCTTCAGGGTCTTCCACCAGCTGAAGTGCCCTCCAACTTATGAGTTGTGGTGCTGCTCAATAATTCTCTAGTGGCCACCTAAATGCAGTTCTAGAAGGTCAAAAGGCCATCTTGGAAGCTCCACTTGTCAGTACAGACAGACTTTATGCTGATGGTGGTATGGAACTTTAAAGCCATGGCCACCTTGGCCACAAGGTCTTCTTGCTCACTCTCTTGGTTTCTTTGCTTGTCCTGAAGGATGTCTACCTTTTCTCCCTGAATCACTATGCTTTCCATGGCTTATTTACAGACAGTTCTGGCTGAAGGAGAATAATGTTGCTATTGTTCTCTCTTTTGATTCCATGATGGTTTGCTTGCTGGAACAGAGCATCAGGTTTATCCATGCTCTGGCCAAGCTTGTGGTGCAAGGAGAAGTTGAAGTTGGTGAGATAGAGGGACCAGCAAGCCTGCTAATGGTTGAGCTTCTTAGCTGTTTAAAAGTACTCCAAGTTCTTGTGGTGGGGTTGTATGCCCTTGAAGAAGTGCCACCACTCTTTAAAGGCCCTGATGATGGCTAGCATTTCTTTATCATGGCTCTCATATTTACACTTGACTGTGTTTAGACTCTTGAAGTAGAAGGCTACTAGGTGCCACTTTCCATTCTCCTGAGATTGTTGCAGCAGGATAGCTCTGATGGCAAAATCAGAATTGTCTGCCTCCACCCAGAAGAAGGAATCATCATTAGAGAAGAGGAGGACAGGCTTTAAGGTAATGGCCAGCTTAAGGGTGTTCAAGGTATTGAGCTCTGGAGCCCTCCAATGCCAAATGGTGTTCTTCATGATGAGATTGAACAGCAGATGGGCATGCTGTGAGAAGTTTTGAATGAACTGCTGATATAAATTGGTGAAGCTCAAGAAGGCTTGCACTTCTTCCTTGCTTCAGGGCTCTAATCATTCTGCAATGCTAGCCACCTTCATTAGGTTCATCTCTACCACTCCATGTGAGATAATTAGCCTCAGGTACTCAATTTGAGTCTGTTAAAACCCACACTCCTTCAATTTCAAGTAGAGCTGGTGCTGGCAAAGATGTTCCAAGACAATGTGCATGATTTGACAGTGCTCTTCTAATGATTTAATGTAGATGAGAATTACACCTTCAGCTATGAGGTCTTGGAAGATGTTCATCATTGTCTGGAAGGTTACAGAGCTGTTGGTGAGCTCAAAGAACATGACTAGAGATCCAAAGAGTCTGCAGTTGATCTGGAATGCAGCTATCCACTCATCTCTTTTCTAGATATGCATATTGTTGTAGCTCCAACAAATGTTGAACTTAGTGAAGTAATGTGCCCCCCAGAGATTGTTGATGAGCTCTGAAATGAGTGAAGGGAGCAGTGGTCCTTTATAATCATAGCATTGAGAACACTGTAGTCTTACACCAAGCAGAGGGAGCCATCCTTTATCTTGATGAAGAATACTAGGGAAGCCATGTGTCAGGGGACCTCCATTTGACTTCTGTTTTTGGTACCTCACTATGCTCCAACCACCTCCTACGCCACTCCCCAGGACCTCTGGGGCTCGCTTTAGACTTTCAGAGATTTCCAGAGGTTGTTTCCTTTTTAGAAAAGCCCCAGAACTTCCCGCACTCCCTGTTTGAGCATTATCCAAGGTTGAGGTTAGCTCTGGTCACTTGTACAGTTGTTCCCATGCCTCCACCACCTGCAAGTTCTCTTGGAAGAATGTGTCCAACTCATCCTGCTCCTTGGGTGCAAGAGGATAGACCTTGCAGCTAGAGAGCATGAAGTCAAGCATTAGCTTGATGGCATGGTCTCATTCCTTGTACATTAAGAGCAAGTTAAAGAACACCTTTGAGAACACATCTTCAAAGTCAACCTAGCACTGCATCACAGATGGCCTGGAGCTGAGGGTTTGCAGCAAAGGCTTGGGCCAGTCTCTGAGAGGTGTTTTGACCAACTTGGATCTCTACTAGAGAAGGCAAAGCATGCAGTGCAGTGGCATAAATGTGGTCTCCTACCTTCATAACCTCATCTGAGAATCCTGGGTTTATAGCACTCTGTAAACCATTCTGGCCTTCTTTGCCAAGCAAGTTACCATCATTCTAGTCATCTCATAGAGAGCCTCTTTATTAAAAAACACCAGGAGAGGCAGATCAAACAAGTCAAGTCAGCATAGGGCACATGACCTATATAGCAGGCCTGGATAGCAGCATGCTTTTGCACCTCCAAGTGATGCTTCTCTTTGACCTCTACTGCACATATTGAGCATCTTTAGGGGCACTGACTCATGTTCACTTTGCCCTAAACTCAATTCACCTTAGGGTTGTACTCTCAGAAGCCAGATGAAGCCAAGGATTATATTTTGCTTGCCTAGACTAGTGACTGTGAAAACATTCTAGTCAGTGTGCAATCAGTAGTGGAGCACTAGGTTGACTACAAAGTTGATGGTGCTGGCCTCTTTTGGCATTCCATCAATGTTGAACACTAGAATGGGCTTGATGAGAGATTATGTGGTCATGCCCTGCTGCTTCACAAATTCTGCATCAAGGAAGAGCTCTGTGGCATCACTGTTCAGGAGAGCAGCAACACAGCAAGCCTATTGGACATCAATTCTTTTGATCTCTATACTCAGGCATAGCAAGTTGGTGGATGAAGTGGACACCACAACACACCAGCATAGTAGTCATTTCTCTCAGCTGTAGGGCTATGTAAGCAGATTGTTGAGGCTAGAGGAAGGTTTTGTACATTTGGAAAAGTGCTTACAAGTTCAGTCTCAGAGTGGTCAATATGAGGATCTGTATCAGCACTTTTTGTAAACAGACATGCAAACTAGTTAGCACTAGACAATAAAGGTGTACTCTACATTCATTGCTTAACTAAACATCCTGCTCTAGAACTGGTATATAGTTTATTTGCTTTTGAACTGGCTCCTATTCACACTGAGTGGGATATAATGAAACCAAATTCAATTTCAAATAACAACTAATCTATTTCTGGGAAGACCAACTACTGCTCCTGAGCCAATGAATCTGCTCACTGGGGATTCCATGCTGTGGCAAGCTAGTTGCTTGCTCGACGTCCTCAATGATTTTTATATCTTCCAGTGGTGCACATGGACCAATTGTATCCCACGTGATTCTGCTGCTTGGTGCGCATACCAAAGTTGCCAATGCTACCTTGGCATTGTCCAGACCATTGCAGAAGAATGGTTCAGCCTTTCTCCAGCTAAAGCCATACTTCTGGCCTTGTTCTGTCCTTTTGGTCCTGCCCTCATCCTTTGTTGCTCTGTGGCCATGTTTGGCAGGGGTTGGAGACGTTATGGTGTCAGTGAGAGCTCAGGTGGTGGTTGCTACATGGATGGTAGAGGTAAAAGTGCGTTTAAAGTTGAAGGTTAGATTAAACTGATTGATTGATTGATCAGTTGATGTGATTAGTGATGCTCAAGATGATTGGTACAGCCACCTTCCAGACATCAGCGGGTGCCATTAGGATCTAATGATCAGATTGGCACAGCCACTGTCTTGGAAGTCAGTGGCTCATCATGATCACCATCAGATCTCATAGCCACTCATTTGGGTATCAGCGCTGTCATCTCCTTGGTGATGGCAGGTCTGGCATGGCCTGTTTGTTGCTCTCATGATGCATGCATGGTTTTTTGGTATGCTCTTTTTGCCTACAGTTTTTGGTCTTTTTGTCAGCTTTTCTTTTGAGACTTATTACTTTCTTGGTTGTCTCATTTATGAGACAGCCATATCAGTATATACAGACCACATCTTTGGCTATGAGGTCTCAGAAGATGTTGTTCATCATCATCATCTGAAAGGTGGCAAAACTGTTGGTGAGCTCAGAAAACATGACTAGAAGTTTAAAAAGTCTATAGTTGGTTTGAAATGCAGCCTTCCACTCATCTCTCTCTTAGATATGCATGTTGTTATAGCTCTACTGGATGTCCAGTGAAGTAACATGCCCCCTGGAGATTTTTTAAATGAGTGGAAGTGTAAGGGCAACCTCTGGAGGCTGTGGCTCAGTCACACAGATGGCAGAGGAAAATCCGAAGTATATTAAAAGTATGTCACAAATAGCTAGTAAGGTACTCACCCTGGCAGAGGGAAATCCAAAGAGAACAAGTCTCAGGAGTCACTCTGCCAGACAAGCGAAATAGTCAACAGTAGGTCACATGACTGGTCACATGTCACAATGTGTGACATTCTGATGGGATGGTCACAGGTTATGGTCACATGATCTGAGCACATGCAGAGGTTAATTCAAGGCTTTGATTGAGGTGCAAGAATGAGAGCAAGAAAGGAAGTGAGTGAATGGATAAGAAAGAGGTTTTGCAGAGGCAAAATGCTTATTAATTGTGCAGCCATGATTTGTGGGAAAGAAATGGGATTTCTTTGAGTCCTAGGAGTTCTTGAGTGTTGGTTCCCCCCCTCTGAAGAGAGAGGGGTCAGAAACTCAAGCTAACACAATGGACTAGTGAGTGCGAGTGTAGTAATAAGTGTAGAATTGAGTATGGGAGAGACATATGAATTAGGGATGGTGGGTGACATCAAAATGATGCGTGACGTATTGTGGGTGTCTAATCTAAGTTGGTGCTGCTTGCGCAGTGTGAGACGATGTGTGAATAAAGAAGTATGTAAGGCTTACCTGCAAGCGCAGTGTGAGATGATGGGTTGTTGCCACTGTGCCTGCTGGTCTATAAGGACATGAAACAATGGATAGAATTAAACAAAGCGCAAGTGGCCAAGTGGCCCTATGTGATATCTGAGAGGGAGGTTTGGTGATTAGATCGCCACTTGAATTAACCCCGGTCAATCCATCACATTGCCCAAATTATCATGCACATGCCACATGACCGCAAATCATATGCCAACGATTTTGCCAGTAGTGGCTGTGAGTCCATCCAGCCAAAGAGGAATGTCCAATAAGGAAGTAGATTCCCATGGTCTGACCAATGAGGAACTTGACAAGTTGAGAAGAAAGGCAAAGGAAATGAGTGAAAGTGAAGCATGGCTGAGGGAAAAAGAATGTAAAAGGGAGGTCCCCTGACAGGAAGGGGTTAATGGTTTCAAATGATCATAGCATTGAGGACACAGTAATTTTGCACAAGGTCAAGTAGCCAGCTCTTTTCTTAATGAAAAATACTGAAAAAGCTATGAGCAACTTGAACAGGTAGATATGGTCAGAATCTAGATTCTCCTCAAAGAATGCATCCAACTCATCTTGCTCCTTGAGTGCAAAAAGATAGACTTTGCAGTTGGAGGATGTGGCTTCTGGCAGTAGCTTGCATAGTTCCACTGCTTGCACTCTGAGAGTGAATTGAAGACTGCCTTTAAGAACACATCTTTGAAGCTGTGAAAGTACTCTTGCATAGCATAGCAAATGACCTAAGGCTGAAAACTTGCAGCAAAGGCTTGGTCCAGCCTTTGGAAAATGATTTAATTGGCTCAAATCTCTGCTGGAGAAGGCTGTCAGGTTCCACTGATCATGGAGACTCAGATCACTGAGTGATTCCTTATATGGTGAACACAATGTCCATGCACATGATGAGTACTATCAAGAAGTGTTGAGCATGTGAGATCAGGGTGGGACTGGGGATGTGAGCAGCAAGCAAGCAGAGAATGCTGGGCATGCCAGGGCAAAGGGTGTGAATGCCAAGATGTGAAAGAGGGGTGAAAGACAAGTGCTGGGGGTGAGAGCGAGTCCTGAGGCTTGGAATCTAGAGACTAGGGTGAGTGATGGAGACTGAGTGAGTGATGGGGATCAGAGATAGAGCATGGGGATCTAGCTGAGCCAGAAAAGAAAAGAAAAGAATCAAAGTGAGGATTAGATGAAAAATATGAAGAGTCTAAGGCTGAGAATGAGAAAAAGAGGAAGAACTTAGAGACTTGAGGTGGATGAAGAAAGAAGCAAAGAATAGATTTGAGTGGAGATACAAGTAGAGATGAAAATAACAGGGTGATACAAGATAAATGTCAGACAATACAATGCAAAAAGAAAGAGAGTTGAAAATAAAGAAATCAGGACATAAGATATGAAACAAACAAGACAGAAGACAAGATGGGGTACTGCAATATCAAGACTACTGTACCACAGGCTATGCTACAACTTATATATGAGAGATGATATGTAGGCCCTAGAGTACAGATCTGGCCCCAATGACAAATCATGGCACTAGGGCTCCCAATGAAGCCTGGAAATTGTGCAAGGCAGCAGCAGGTGTTGGTGTAGGTTGTGCAGTGCAAAGAAAGCTCCCAAAGGAATGGCCTTGCTTTGGGAGCATGGGAGGCATAGAATGTTGAAGAGGCAAGGAGTCAAGCAAGAAGGTGTCAGGGGACTTCTATTTTCAGTCTACACTGACTTTTCCTTGAGGCGCTTCTTTATGCTCTAGCCCACCTCCTGCGCCACTCACTGGAACCCCCAGGGCTCACTCTGGACCCTTGAAGCTTGGTCTAAACCTCCAGAGATCTCCAGAAATCATTTTCTTTCTGAAGAAACCTTGAAAACTTTCTGCACTTCCTTTTCAAGCATTTTTCAAGCTTAAGGCTAGCTCCAGTCACCTATACAGTTGTTCTCATGCCTCTGCTGTCTGCTGATGTGCTGCACCAAGCAATGGGGATCTTTAGACTTGTTCTCTTTGGATTCCCCTCTGCTAGGTGATTAGTTACCATTGTATTGTTGATTATCATTTCTATATAACTTTGAATTCTCCTCTGCTAGTTGTGTGTGTGTGATTGAGCTGCAACTCCCAGAAATTGCCCTTACAGGAGGGGGCATGGAGTGCAGAGGTTAGACTAGAGGTGATGCATTGGTCATGATGCACAATGAGTGCTTTGATAAAGCTAGGGAAGATCTCAGCATGGATCAAGAGAAGCATCAGAGATTGCTGAGGCTGA
>JABCKQ010017663.1:0-12529 GCA_018857305.1 Termitomyces sp. T159_Od127 | reverse complement strand
TAGCGGAGGCTGAGTGGCGGGGGGTTTGGGGGCAAAGCCCCCAATGAGATACAAGGCCTGTGCCGAAGGCACAGGTCGTAGCTCGTAGAGTATAATCCACAATAATTGATGCTGAGTAAGGTCCATACATATGACTCATCAAGGCTGGAAGATAGAAGGAGATAGGGCAGACCAAGCGGTCATTTGGAGGTGCTAGGATTGGGTGCATCAACGGACTAAGCTTAGAATAGAAGACCAGTTCCTTTACATATTCTGATCCTGAGATTCTTTGTGACCATTCCACCTCAACAGGTTATGAGCTCCAAAGTTACATATGAGATTTTGTCAATCAAGTTAACAGCCCCCTTGCTTACAGCTAACAGCTCAAATTGGCCTATCTATTAAGAGCATGTTGTATGTAAATGTATAAGCATATCATTTACTATTAACAATCAGGAGCAAGATCAAGGATGATCAGACTGAAGACAAACACTAAGATGTAAAGATATATATATAGTGGGAGTATATTACTTTGATTATCCTCTTTTGAAATACACTACATCCCTACCACTTGTTGAAAGACTTAAGTTAAACCAGTGAAGTGAAACAGCTTAGTTCCCTTATCTTTTCTTTTTCTTTTGATATTGGATATATTTCTAGTGGATATTACCCCTGTCCAAAACTTTAGGGTACTTTCTTGCCTGCAAGACACTTAGGACATTGTCGAAGAAGTTCAGAAGCAAAGGACTTACTGATCTGATGCCAGGAGGGTAATAAATTGCTGAAAGAGCATTTATATATGGGGAAGGAGCCATGGCTGCTTTTTTGTGGCCTCTTTTGTGTGACTTTACACTTGGTAACTTCCACTCTCATGCATTGAACTCTTTGGCTTATACATGATTTTATAAATCAGTTTTACCTCTTGTGATTGCTTTCATTCATGCTTAACTCTGTATCTCAGTCACAATCTTGTTTCTACTCAGTCTCACCCTCTCCTCTTGATTCCTATCTCTGACCCTAAACACCAGTGAAATTCACTGCCTCTGATGGGACCTTGCATTATCACACACTTTTGGTCCCTGCTTCATCTGTATCCATGTGTTGGACAACATTGTCTGCCACTATACTGAAGCAATAGCTGCCCTGCTTATACATGTCACTTCTAAAACAGGGAATGTATATTGTGAGAGTGACCTAGGCCTCAGCCAGTCATGCTGATAATGTCTGTAATGTGTCAAGTTCTGTTTGAGTAGGCTGACATTAGGCTTAAGTCGGAATATTAAATTGGGATATAGTGTTTAGGCTTGCTATAAGAGAACAAGGCAGAGTTTCAGCAAACAATGTCAGCAGAGAGTGGTAAGCAAGGAGGTAAAAGAGGTGCTTAGTGGTAATGTTCAGTGCTAGAGGCCTGCCATAGGTACTAGATGTATATCTATGTGTTAGCTCATCTTGTGGCTATTTGTTTGGAATACTACTTGAGCTTTCTGTATTGGATACTACTCAATTTTATTAACTATGGTTGTCTGATTTGTCCATGGCATGCTTTGGGGAAAGGACCGAAGGTCCTTGGCTCAAAACCATCTGATCTGTGAGGGTCCATGGTGAGCTATGATTCTCTTCATATTAGGAGCTCCACGATGCATTGTGCAAAACATGGACTCCCCATTTATGGAGCAAACTTACTTATCTGACTGGTGGGATGATTAACCTTGTGAACTTGCCTAGATTTGGACTCTCCTGCAGGTAGGGGGCGAGAACCTACAGCACAAAGGCATCGCTCGACCAGCACCCTATGCTTTTGACCACATCTAGTGGTACTCCTCTCAGCAGATATTCCAGTACTGAGCCTATCCTTATACCATGAAACCTGAGTTTCTCCAGTCCAAGTTGCTTGGCCACTTTGTTAAGTCTCTTTGTGAAAGCTGACCTCATGAGTGGGCGCCAGCTGTTGTTGTGCTGATATTCAAAAAGATGTCCATTTTGTCATGGGCTATTCACTGCTAGGTGGTTCTGAAGTGCTGTTACTGGGTTGCATGGTCCTTCTTGTCTTGCAAAGTAGAGATCCTCCCCATTATTCAATGCTTTTGTCCTTGGTACAAAGATCACTGTTACTTCATTGCCTTCATGATCCTCTCCTACTCTCATGTCCTCTCTCTTCACATGTGTTGCAGGATCAAAGGTGGTCAGACTTTTTACTGTGAGCTTTCCTGGCCATGCCATTGACCAGAAAGCACACTTGAGGCACGCATTGGCTGCTGCAGCCAGTGGGTTTGAGAGATCAAGCTAGGCTGCAAGCTTCTCAATTAGTTGTGTTATGAACGGCTCCTGTTTTGGTCTTTGTGATGCTGCTAGGGCCAGTGCCGTTGCACTATCCAGTGCTGCCTGTACTTCTGCCTGCATCATGTCCCACCTTTGTCCATGTAATGTGTGCCATGCTTGGACTGCGTATAAGTTGTTGGCCAAGGCTGAATCTGAATATGACCCTGCACATGCTGCGATAAAGGCAAGGATCAATGATTGGTGTGCCGGGCATCGTTCCTGCTCTGATATGTTCTTATAGTTGCAGTAAGCATGATATATCAGGAGGCCTGAGCCATATGACCCACATGTACTCCCCATCCAAGCTGCTGACTTCACTGTCAGGACCCTATCTAGATCCTCATCTGTCAGCCCTTTTGGGCCTGGAGGTGTCACTGTCATTGGCTTCCAGAGTATCAGCCTGTCTTTTGCTGGGCAGTGTGGTCTGAGGATTGATGGGCTCAAGACTAGGTTGGACTTGTAAGGGCGTGACTTTGCATCTGTCAGCTGCAAAGGCAGAGGTGCAGCAAACTAATGGTCTCTGTCAGACCTCCCAGTCCTTGCTCCCATGGGCATATTGTTTCTTGATGAAACCAGAATTGGTGTTGAGCTTCTTGGAACCAGTGCAGCAGCAAATATTGTCAATGACCTGCTTTGCCTCTAGTGTGTATTTGCCACTGCATAGAAGTCGGAGCTCTTTTTCTGTGAGTGGTCTTGTTGCATCAACAAGAAATTGTTTGGTTCCATTTGGCAACTTGACCGGTGGTAGGAGGAGGTCTGTGCTTGAGTACTTGCCTCTGGATGGTGCATCTGCTGGGTTGAGCTTGCTGGGTATGTACATCACATGTATGGAGCTGCCTGCCTCTACCTGTTCTAGGAATGCATGTATTCATTTAAAGACCTCATTGACTGCATTGTTCCTGCTCCTACCATTGCGCCAGCCCTCAATGATGCCCTGGTTGTCTCTGTAGAGCTTGTAGTTCTTTCTGGCACCCTTGATCTGTATAACTGTTTTGATGAGGAGTTCAAAACCGACTGCTTTGGCCCATTGTATGTCTTGCCATCCATCCAAAGTTCTCCAATCTGGTGTAAGTATCCAGGCACGCCAGTTGCTACCAATGACAATATCAATGCCAATCCTGGAGCTGGCATCTGAGAATGCATCAAGATCCATGACTGTTTGTGGTTCAGGTATTGACTGCCAGGCTCCGACCCATAGTGTGTTCTGCCACCACTTCAGGTCCTGGACAAGCCCTCGGGTGGGGTGATGTGGCACATGTAGACATAAACTATCTGTGGTCAACATGCCTTCAAGTTTGACAAGGTAGGGCTGTCCAGCAGAGTAAACCAAAGCTGTGTGTAGTAACTTTCCATAGATTCTTTGTACTTCTTGAAGTGTATGCGCTTGTCTAAACATCCACTCTTTGATGGTCTGTAAGTACTTCTCAGCCTTACCTTCTCCCAGGCCAACTGTTTTTTCTTCAAGGTCCCACAATAGTCTGATGTACGTGTTCCTGGTTGTGAAGGGTCTGTCTTTGGTTCTTTCTCAGGGAATTCCCAGATGGTCTGATATCCTGTTGATGTCATCCATTCTGTAGGCAAAATCTGATTGTCCTTTGTTAGAAAGAACTCGTAGTGGGGCCATGCAGTCCTCATCAAACTCCTCAATTGTTCTGTCATCAAAGACAAAATCTCCGTACCAAATTTGTCCTCTTGACTGCTGTGGTCCACACTTTGCAATGTCCTCACTCCACACATGCCTCTGTCTATTGTACTCACTGATGTGTTCATTGCGCACTCTGAAAAACAGGTGGTCATCCACCCACTTGGTGACTGGACCAATCCCATGGTGTTGCATAATGTCCAGGGCTGCATCTGCTGGCTGCCTGTAGCCACCAGATGATGGTAATGCCCCAAAGCATAGAAAGGTGTCAAGACAAAATTCATTGTTGCTTGTTTGTACTATTGTGGCTGGCCACTGCGACTGATGTAGTGGTATCATCCTATACATCTCTGCGACGTCATGCACTGCTATCTGGGAACTAGGAGGGAGTCTGGAGAGTGCAGCAATGTTGAGGGTGCTCCATGTGCATGGAAATTGATCTGCACTGGTGTAGGAGTTGACCGACTGGTTGGGAGTGGCCGTGGAAGGTGTTTTGGGGAAGGATATGTCCTGGATGAGGCAAAACTTGTCAGAAGTTGCTTTTGGAATGACTGAGAAGGGAGAGGTCTAGAACTTGCCCACCACCTCCTCAAGTGTCTTGCAGGAGCAGGGCCCAATGTAGCGGCCTTTGGTGATCTCCCTTTGTATGGCCTGGTCAAATACATTTGTGAACATCTTTGTTGATTGTGAGTTGGAAAGTGTTTGCGTTTTGTGTATATGTGGGAAATTAAAGATGAATCCTTGTTTGAAGCCATTTGCAATGTAGGGGTACTTCTGTTTGAGTCCAGCCTCACATAGCTCCATTTCCCACACTTCAGAAGGGTAGGAGCACACTTCAAAGGTGCTTTTGTGCACAAGGGCAATTCTGAGCATTGTGGGATCAAGAACAGCAGCCTGAACAGAAGTGCTTTTTGTTGTGGGGCTGTCAGCAGCCATGCTTGCATTGCCAGTCTGCGCAGACACCACATCCATCTTGCATGATGAGGGACCTGTTGACCCGCTCTGCGATTGTAGGGTGCACGTTGTCCCAAGTTCTGGTCTGGTTGCATTTGACCACATAGTGTGGGTTGCGGCCAAGGTAGACGGCGCAGGCAGCCAAAATTCTTCCTGTGCCATTGCAAAAACCCCTGCTGTGTCTCCCATGGGGGGAGCTGCTCTCTTTTGGTGACCAATTGCGACCTGGTCCATAGGCATTGCCATCTATGTGTGATCCTCTTTTCTGAGATCCTAAGCTGCACCTCAGCCTCTGGTATCTGGCTGCATGGTGAGCAGATGGGCTCCACAACTTTTTGACTCTGCCCCAAGCTGCTTCTCAGGCCTCTAGGATGGCTACCCTCTCCAGCTGGGTTGCAGCTGTCCCAAGGAGCACAGTGTGCAATTAGCGTCATGTATTTCACAGTGTTGTATGTATTGTCACAGGATGGGCCATTGCAATTGTATCACCATGGATCAGTGACAGAGGTGTGCACCACATTGTGATGAAAATGGGTTGTGTGCCAGAGTAATGGGTGGGCAGCAAGTGTGATCATCATGGGATGTGGTCATTGCAAGAGCACGCACATGTAGCATGTGAGATGTGGCAGGTGGCACCATTGTTTGCAAGGTGTTTTGAGGTATTAGGAGAGAAGGGGCCAGATGTCCTGGTCAGTTCCTTTTAGGTTCATGAGTTCTTGGACTTACCAGGCTATCCTTCTCCTTGTCTTTTCACCTCCTATTGTTCCTGTACACCTTGTCCCTTGTCCTCGCCAGTATTTGTCATGATCCACTATCAACTCTTGGGACTCCAACCCCCTCAAAACCACCTCCATGACCGTCTCGGGCCTAGAGTGCTACCTGGCAAACCACCTCAGCAGCCCCTGGCCATCACCGCCCATCACCGCCACCAGCCATCACTGATGATGCCCAAAATTGTACCAAGTAGTGTCTGGGTAGGCAGTTACAAGGCATATAGTGTTGGACTTGCTAATTGAGGTGAGCTGGGCAGGGTCCCAGAAACAGGTTAGCAGAGAACAGCGGTAAAGGAGTAGTGAAGGGAAGCTTAGCATAGCCGCCAAGTATAGTATGCTTGCCGCAGTTGCAAGGCATAAGAATTCCTAGTACGCTGGCATAGGTCCAGCAGCGAGACAAAGAACACTATATGAAAGTGCGCTTGGCGTAAAGTAGACTTAGAAGGGACTCAATTGAGCTCTGAAGCCCAAGTGTAAGAGGTAACGGTAAAGATAACTTGTTATTTTGCATGCTATAAGTACAGTATATATAGTAAAGTGTAGGCAAGGTTGCCGTTGGCAACCCTTGAGGCGCCATTATAGGGAACTAGTAAGTAAACAGTAGACCACAATCTTTTATATAGGAAAATGTCCATCAGCTCTTAGCAACGCCTAACGGCATCAGTCAAGCTGTCTGCCATGTCAAAAATGCCAAAAAATAAGTATGGAATTGCCCAAATGTTAATATAGTGGAATGATGGCAGTTACTAGGGAACGGCAGCAACGCCAGTGAAATCTTGGGGTCAAGAAAATAAGGTTAATAAATCAGAGAAATAAAGTAAATAAATCGAAAATAATGGTGGAAAATACATCAAGGGTGGGCCAAGGGTTTGAACCTCAGCTTTTGAAGGGGGTGGCCGATAATCCATAGGGTGCACTAACCACTAATCCATGCGGTTGTGCCAGGAAAATTGTTAGTACGCCTCTTGATACAACCTGAGTCTTATCAGCGTTGCTCAAGAAGTGGTAGTGCCAGCAACATATAAGGCTTCCACTGGTGGTGCAAAAAGGCTAGTGTCAACAGTCAAAAGACTATTGCCCCCCATCAAGCCTGCTTTCAAGCACAAGTCATATAAGGACAAGGTGCCAAGGTATGAGGTAAGCACTAGCAATTGCTTTTATTGTCTGTATTTATTGGCTATTAGTGCTAGGCATCAATGTAGGTGCCAATTCAGTTGAACTTTACCAATAAAGAGTCGGTGGCTCTTTTGGTGCTTAGGCAGCAAGAGGCAGTGGTGGATATGGGAGTGAAGGTCAAGGTGGTCTTGAAGGAGACCAAGGGTAAGGCAATGGTGGACTCAGCAATGCACCAAGTGTTCAGAAAGGAGTGAGGGATGATCAGTAGCAACTTATTCTTTTAGCAGATTCTAACTTCAACTTTTGATTTAGTGCAATAAATGCATTATTTGCCCATAGAGAAGTATTGGTTGGTACTCTGCTAACACTCTCCTCTGCTTCTGCTACATGGCCTCAAGAGGTCCAGTACTTTGGATGGCACCAAGACTTAGGAGAGGACACTCCTGACTTCTTAGTGGAAAAGAACTTCAACTGAGCAACCTGTGGTGAAGAGGGCATGGAAGGTGGTGGAGAAAGCAAGGAAAATAGAGGCTGCTGGTGACTCAGTTGCCATCAGCAAGAAGAGTCTGGCACTTCCAATGCACTTAGGTGAGGGAACATGATGATGACAAATGAGAAATGTGCCAAGAAGTGTCTGGATAGGTGGCCCTTAGGCATGTAGAAAAAGGATAGGTTAGGCTCACTATGAGAGAACCAAGCACAGTCCCAGCAGACAATGTTAGCAAAGGTAGTGGCAAGAGGTAATGAGGTGCTTAGCAGTGGTGCTAAGCACTAGAGGCCAGCCATAGTTGCTAGGCATGTGATACATAGGTGGAGGCCCATTTGGCCTGCATGTATGACAGTACTTAAGTAACCTTCAACATGTCAGAGTCAAAGGCATCTCTGCTGAAGTGAATATAGGTGGAACAGGATTGGAGGAAGCACTCATTGGAGGTGTGGTCACTGTTATATATGTCTGGAAGTGCTGGACATGGAATCTGTGCACAGGAACCAGCCAAGGCCACTGGAGCTGCTGAAGCTGCTGGCAAAGCTGCCAAAGGTGATTCCACAGCCAGAGATGCTGCAGTGATAGAGAGAGTTGGGGGGCAGGCTCTCTAGCAATGCCTGGAGGGATTGAAAAATGTGATCAGTGGTTTGTCAGAGGATGGAAAGTTCAATGGTGTGATGGATGAAGGAAGCTTGAGTGAGTTGCACTTGCATCTCTAGGTGTAGCAAGCAAGTCCAGGCTTTCTCTTGGGAGGCTGGAGCATCCAAAGGAGTATTTGAATTGGCAAACTAAAGCATAGAGCTCTGCAGATGCTTAAGTCTGGTGTCACAATTTACTCACCTACTTCTGGTCTCAAACTCCAGCTGCAGAACTTCATCTTCCAACTGACCCTCACTCAGCCCCAAGACATACACTGACTGGCCCACTATACCCTCAGCCATCACCATCATCCCCTCAGTCATTACTGTCAGGAGACTTCCATTTGACTTCTGTTTTTGGCACCTCACTATGCCCCAACCCACCTCCTATGCCACTTCCCAGGACCCCCAGGGCTTGCTCTAGACCTTCAGAGATCTCCAGAGATCTTTGGAGGTTGTTTCCTTATTAAGAAAGCCCTGGAACTTCCTGCTGATAAGACCCAGGTTGTATCAAAAGGTGTACTGATGTATTGTCTGGCACAGGTGTATGGACTAGTGGTTATCATGCCCTATGGTTTACCTGGTGCCCTCTCAAAGGGCTAGAGTTTAAATCCCTGGACAAACACTTATTGTATCTTTTGATTATTATTTTCAGGCTATTTGACCTTACTTTCTTGACTCTGAAGTTTCACCAACCTTGCCACTGCACCCTAGTAACTACTATCATTTTACAACACTGACATTTTGGTGATTTTATACCTACTTTTTGGCATCTTGACATGACAGAAAGCTTGATTGGTGCCGCTAGGCATTGCCAAGGTCTGATTGATGTCTTCCTATTGGCTATTATTTACTTACCAAGTTTGTTGCTTTGGCGACCCTTGGTCACCAACAGCAACTTTGCTTATGACTTAGTATATATACTGTACTTACACACTGCAAATAACAAGTTACCTTCACCCTCTATCTCTTATGCTTGAGCTTTGGAGCTCAATTTTGTCTATTCTAAAGCCTATTCTATGCTAAGGTGCCATCATATAGCACTTTGTCTTGCCACTGGAACTACGCCAGTGTTCCAGTTCATTATGTGCTTTGCATGTACAGCAGGCTTCCAGCATTTGGCGACTACGCTAAGCATTACCACACCACTTCTTTACCGCATCCTCTGCTAACTGATTTTTAGAACCCTGCCCAGCTCACCTCACCTAGCGAGCCCAACGCTATTTGCCTTGTGATTGCCTACCCAGACACCACTAGATACAATTTTAGGCGTCATCACCACACTCCCTGTTTGAGCATTATCCAAGGTTAAGGTTAGCTCTAGTCACCTGTACAGTTGTTCCCATGCCTCTGCTGCTCACTGATGCACTGCACCAAGCAGCAGGAAATCCTTAGACTTGTTCTCTTTGAATTTCTCTCTGCTAGGTGATTAGTTACTATTGTATCATTGATTATCATGCCTAATATAACTTCAAATTTCCCTCTGCTAGTTGTGTGATTGAGCCACAACTTCTGGAGGTCACCTTTACTATTACTGCCTGTCAGCACCATATCAGCATCTGCCTCAACAATTCTTGCTGCTTTCTTTGGCCCACATCAATGCTTCTTTCAACTATCACCAATCTCCCATTATGCATCATAACCTGTGCATTACTCATTATTACTTACATCATTCTTCCATCCATGGCCTGCTCATCATTCAACCTCTCTTCATGAAACTCATTGTCCTGCTGCCCTTTCATGAACTTCCTCTGCTTGCACTCCCAAAGCAACACCTCCTTTCTTTAGGAGCCTCCTTTGCACTGCACAATCACAGCAAACACCTATACCAACCTTGCATAATCCTTAGACCATATCTAGAGCCCTAGCATTGCAACTCATCACTAGAACTAGGACCTGTAGCCCAGAGCTTACCTACCATCAGTATATAAGTTGTAGAATAGCACTTAGTATGGTAGTCTTAATATTGCCCACATTTGTCTCTAGTTTCCTATGTTTTGTTATGGTTCACTTTTGTTTTGTCTTGATTGTCTCTATTTTGTTTTGTACTTTGTTTCATATTGCCTCATTTTCTCTTGTCTCTACTCACCTTATATCACTTATCTCAATCTAACCTCTTTTATCAACTCTCTCATCTTGCCTCTTCATTTGTCTCTTTCAAGCTTTCTCTCTCTCTCTCACCTCAGTTCTAACCTTCTATTTGACTCTCCCTTTGTTTTCTCACCTTGACTCTTCATTGTCTCAGCTTGGCTGATCTCTGCTCTCTGCCAACGTCCCAGGGACTTGTCTGCTCCTGCTACTTGTCTCCAGGAACTTGCCACTCTTGTTCACCACCTCTCAGACTCATTCTGTTAGGGGACTTCCATTTCAGAGGTCACCCTTACACATCCTCAGCTTCAGTGCTTGCACCTGACCTCTTTGCACACTTCTAGCACTTGTCTTTTGTGCACACCACTCTTTGATATGGCTAGCACTCCTTACTCTCAGTCTCATTGCTTCCCTAGCCTCATTCCCTGGTCTCTGACACTCTGAACTCATTTAGGCTACTTGTTATGCACATAATATATTATATCCACCTAGTAAGGACTCATCCAGTGATCTGAGCCTCTGTGGTTAGCAAAACCTGATACCTTGTGAAGAAGTGACAAATAGAGGCTGAGAGAATTTTGGCAGATTATAAAGGGCTTCCAGATCAGAGTCAAGAGACTTGTTCTGCTGTAAGGGCAACTTCAATGATACAGTGATAATTAATCACATAGCAGAATTTCTTTCTGCTGCTTGGTGCAGCACATTAGCAAGCAGTGGAGGCATTAAAACAACTGTATAGGAGGACTGAAGCTAACCTTAACCTTTAACAAAGCTTAAACAGAAAGTGCAAGATGTTCTGAAAGTTGCCTAGAAAGAAGATTATCTGCGGAAATTTCTGGAGGCTACAGTGGGCTCCAAAGATCCTGGAAAATGGCATGAGGAGGCAGAGTGAAGTGTTGATAAGATCCAGGTTGTGTCAAAAGGAGTACTGATATATTTTCTGGCACAGGCTTGTGGACTAGTGGTTAGCATGCCCTATGGTCTACCTGGTGCTTGCCTCAAAGGCTAGAGTTCAAATCTCAGAACAAGCACTTATTGTATCTTGCTATTATTTTTTTAATTATTATACCTTATTTTCTTGACCGCTGAGAATTTACCAGTATTGCCACAGCACTCTGGCAACCATCATCATTTGTTGCATTGACAGTTGGGTGATTTTATACATACTTTTTTGACATCTTGACATGACAGACAGCTTAATTGGCACTGCTAGGTGTCGCCAAGGTTTGTTTGATGTTTTTTATATATATATAATTGTTAGTTAGTGTTTACTTACTAAGTTCACCGCTTTGGTGACCTTTGGTCACCAACGGCAACTTTGCTTACTACTTATTATATATACTGTACTTATACACTACAAAAAACAAGTTACCCTTACACCTCATCTCTTACACTTGGGCTTCAGAGCTCAATTAAGCTGATCCTAAGTCTATTCTATACCAAGGTTCTATTCTATACCAAGGTGCTGTCTTAGCACTTTGTTTTGCCACTGGAAGTACACCAATGCTCTAGTCTTATTTCATGCCTTGCAAGTATGGCAGGCCTCTAGCACTTGGCAGTTATGCTAAGCACCAAACCTCACATTTTCTTATTGCTGCTCCTGCTAACTCATCTTCTAAAGACCCTGCCTAGTTCTCCCTCACTTAGCAAGCCCAACACTAATCCCTTATGCCTAGTGACTGCCTACCCAAACACCACTTGGTACAATTTTGGGCATCATCAATGTAAAAGGGTGGAGCAAATAGAAATTGGCATGAAACAAAATGGAAGTCCGTTAACAGCCTCTAGCACTTAGCATTCCCACTAAGCACTTTTTTTACTTTATTTCTTGCTGCTCCTGTCAGGTTCCGCTGACCATGAGGGCTCAGTCTACTGGGCGAACACCTTACGTGATGATCACCATGTACACAGACGCAGAGCACTGGGAGGAGTGCGAGGCGTAGAAGACTGAAGCGGGGTGGGGGGGGTATGTGGAGGAGTGCCGGTAGTGCCAGTGAGTAAGACGAGTGCCGGGGAGGGTGGAGGACGAGTCCCGGGGGTTGGCGCAAGTCCCGGGGGTGTAAGAGGATGAGACGAGCGAGCGCCGGTGAGCGAGCAAGTCCTGGGAATCAAGAGATAATCAGGCGCGGGGACTTAGTGAGTCCTGGGGATGGAAACAGAACCGGTGATAAGACCCAGGTTGTGTCAAGAGGCGTACTAACGATTTTCCTGGCACAACCGCATGGACTAGTGGTTAGCGCCCCTATGGATTACTGGCCACTGCCTTCAAGAGCTGAGGTTCGAACCCCGGGGCCCACCTTTGGCATACTTTTTTTACCAGTTTTGTCGGCGTTGCCGTCGTTCCCTAGTGACTGGCATCATTCCACTATATTGACATTTGGACGGTTCCATACTTACTTTTGGACATTTTTGACATGACAGACAGCTTGACTGGCGCTGCTAGGCATCGCTAAGAGCTGATGGACATTTTCCTATATAAAAGATTGTGGCCTGTTGTTTACTTACTAGTTCCCCGTGTTAGCGCCTCAAGGGT
>JABCKQ010017662.1:0-12571 GCA_018857305.1 Termitomyces sp. T159_Od127 | reverse complement strand
CAATTCTCATTTATGGAAGAAAAAGGATAAAATTATCTAAGAAAAAACCTAGAAAGAAAAAGGTCCTGTCTTTTGATACATACTTTGAAAGTAAATTAATTTATTTTTTCTAAAGAAATATCTAATGAAATATTAGAAAAATCTCCATGCTGTTTCTGGATATCATTTTGTTGCAGGAAATGGTTTGGATGAATGTATATAATTTCCTTACTTTTACTACAAGAAATTGCTTATGTATTTCCCATCAAAAAATGACATGGAAGTAGCATGACAGCTTTCTTTGTCACTTTTTCCAAGGGAAACATGTTCTGGCCTCAGCAGTGTCAAAGGGCCAGCAAAGTGTTGAGCAGAGTAAGTGTTAGAACCTTATATCCTTAACGTCTGATAGTCCTGATACAGTGTAAGTCCTCAGTTCAATCGTCAATTGACTACGTTCATAACTACCTGATACAGTGTAAGTCTATGGTAGTTATGTTAGTATGTTAACGTCAGTCATGCATAAGTCTACTCACCCTCAGTTCAATCATCAATTGACTGAGGGTATGTTAGTATACATATTGTTTTTATATCTACATGTAACAATGGGTAGTCTTGAGTCAGGGGCGTACGTGGTGAATAAAGGGTCAATGAAATAGACAATGGATAGCTTTGACAATGCAGCGGTCGAGGTTGATGGTGTTTTGGTGACCAGTTTGTGGCCATGTCAGCATTGGATGCCAACAGTAACTAGAGAAAACGGCTGAAGCTGAGAAAGGCATGGGAGAGGGAGGGGCTGGAGTGAGGGCTGGCTGTATTGAGTAGGTTAGAGCAGGTGCAATGGCAGTTGATGTCACAACTCACTACCGACCTCTGGGACTTGTGCCCGGCCCCAGGACTCCAACCCCCCCAAACCCACCTTCACGACTGTCCTGGGCCTGGACTGCTCCCTGGTCAACCACCTTGGCAACCCCCAGCCATCACCGCCTGTCACCACCGCCAGCCATCACCACCACCGGCATCCCCCCAGCCATCACCGCTGTGACCGCCACATCAGCACTGGCCCCAGCTATCCCTGGCACTTCCCCAACTGCAGCCACCACATCAGTGCTGGTGCTGGCAACACCCAGCGCTCCCCCAGCCCATGCCAAGACTCCCATCACACATCACAATCACACATCACCACTGACCCAACTTCTGCATGCTATGCCCCACTTCCACTCACCTCCTCACTGCCTCACCACTACATGTCTCTATGCTCCCAGAGCAAGACCTCCTGCACCACGTGACATGTCTCAACCTCCACCACCACCTTGCGTGATCCCTGGATCTCACCCTGAGCCCCGGTGCCATGACTCACCACCAGGACCCAGGCCTGAGCCCCAGGGCTTACTTACCGCACAGTATATAAGTCATAGAGTAGCAAGTAGTACTCTATCTAGTCTTGATATTGCCATACCTCTCGTATTATTTCTTTGTGTTTTGTCTCTGTCTCATAGTCTCATGCATTCCAGTCTCTGTTTTTCGACTCTGCTTCATTTATTATCCTACTCATCTCATATCTCCTCCTATTCATTGTCTCTACTTGCCTCCTACTCTAATTCCATCTCTGCTTTACTCTCTTTCTTGTTTTTGGCCTCTAAGTTCTCCTTGTCTCTTTTGTCTCCCACCTCAAGTCTCGACTTGTTCTGTTTCCACTTCCCCTTATCTTATCTCAGCTCTTTCCCCTTTTGGCTTGCTTGATCTCTGCTTCTCTCACTTCTATCCCCAGAACTTGCTAAGTTCCCATGCTTGCCCAACTCTTGACTTGTTAATCTCCAGGACTCGCTCATGCACCAGTGCTTGCTTGTTCCATTCTCTTGCCTCCCTGGGACTCGTGACTACTCCCAGCACTCATCCTCCACCCCTCACTGGCACTCACCCTCCAGCCTGGCGTTACTGGCAATCCCTCGCTCACACCCTCAGCCCTGCTTTGGTCTTCTACGCCTCACGCTCTTGTTAGTATGCTGTGTCTGTGGACACTGTGTGCACCACATAAGGTATCAGCCCAGTGTACTGAGCCCCCGTGGTCAGTGGAACCTGATAGTTGACGTATTGAGACAACAGCGCTGCAACAGTGGTAGCTGTCATAAACTGCCTATCTACCTCTGGTCCCAAGCCCCAACCCTGGGACTTCACCTCCCAACTGGCCTCTACTCAGCTATAGGGCATGCACCAACCAGCTCGCCCCCTCTTTAGCAATCACTGCCCACCAATGCAATATCAGTGCCTGCCCCAGCAACTGTAAGGGTGACCTCTGGGAGCTGTGGCTCAATCACACGACTAGCAGAGGGAAATCTGAAGTTATTTTAGGCATGATAATCAATGATACAATGCTGACTAATCACCTAGCAGAGGAAATTCTGAAGAGAACAACTCTAAGGATCCCTGCTGCTTGGTGTGGCACATCAGCAGGCAGTAGAGGCATGAGAACAACTGTACAGGTGACCAGAGCTAACTGTCAGGTTCTGCTGACCACAGGGGCTCAGTCCACTGGGCGAGTACCTTATGTGGTGATCACTGTGTCTACAGACGCAGAGTACCGGTAGAGGCGCGAGGCATAGGAGATCAAAGCGGGGTGGGAGAGGTGAGTAGGGGATTGCCGGTGATGCTGAAAGGGGGGGCAAGTGCTGGGGATGGTGGAGGACAAGTGCTGGGGGTAGTCACGAGTTCCAGGGAGACAGGAAAGCAGAACAAGCGAGCGCTGGTGTGCGAGCAAGTCCCAGGGTTCAATGGATGACAAGCACAGGGACTTAGTGAGTCTCAAGGATGGAAATGGAAGAGCAGAGATTAAGCAAGCTGAAAGGAGAAAAGGTCAAAATAAGATAGGGAGAAGGGAAACAGATTGAGTCGAGACTGGAGGCCAGAACAGAAAAGACAAGAGAACTTAGGGTTGACAGAGAGATGATGAGTGAAGCAGAGTGTAATTAGAGTAGGAGACAAATAGAAGTGACAAACGGAGCAGATATGAGGTGAGTACAATAAGAAATGAAGCAGAGTGAAAATAAAGAGATCGAAACATGCAAGAATACGAGATGGGGGCAAAACACAACTAAATGGTACAAGAGTTATGGTAATCTCAAGACTAGAGTACTACTTACTACTCTATGGCTTATATACTGTGCAGTAGGTAGGCCCCAGGGCTCAGGCCTGGGTTCCAGTGGCGGGTTGTGGTACCAGGGCATGGAGTAAGATCCAGGGATTGTGCAGAACGGCAGTGGAGGTTGAGACATGTTGTGCAGTGCAGAGGTCTTGCACTGAGAATGCAGAGACACGCAGCGGCTAGGTGGTGAGGAGGAGAGCAGAAGTGGTGTGGTGTGTGGAGGTCAGGTTGGCAGTGATGTGTGATCATAATGCATGATGGAGGTCTCGGCACAGGCCAGGGAGTGTTGGGTGTTGCTGGTGCCAGCGCTGATGTGGCGGTTATGAGCGGTGTGATAGCTGAGGCTGGCACTGATGTGGTGGTCACGGTGGTGATGGCTGAGGGAATGCCAGGGGTGGCGGTGGCTGGTGGCGGTGATGGCCGGTGATGGCCAGGGGTTGCCAAGGGGGGTTGGCTGGGTAGCGGTCTGGGCCCAGGGCAGTTGTGGGGGTTGTTTTGGGGGGGTTGGAGTCCCAGGGGCTGGTAGCAGGTTGTGACACTAACTTTGAACTTGGATAATGCTTGCACAGGGAGTGTGAGAAGTTCTGGGGGCTTCTTAAAAAGGAAATAACCTCTGGAGATCTTGTGAGGTCTAGAACAAGCTCCAGGGATTTAGAGCAAGCCCTAGGAGTCCTGGGAAGTGGTGTAGGAGGTGGGCTGGAGTATAGTGAAGTGCCAAAAATGGAAGTCCCCTGACATCCCCCCCCCTTCAGTGTGCAGCATCTCGATGTGCAGGGTAGAAGAAGTTCTGAATTGCCTGGTCCACTGGTGAAATGGGATAGATTCTCTGGATGGCTCAGGGTGCATCTGGGTGTCTCTGGTGAAACTCTCTGATGAGTCCCAGCACATGCATGTTCTTTCAGAGTTCCCAGGAAATGTTTTTGATTCCATAGCCTTTTCACTTCGCTTTGTACTGTAGTCGTCTAGGATCACCTCCACTTTATACTCTTTGTTGTTGACCACTACCAGGAGTGGAGGAGGCACTGGGCATCGCCTCAAGATTGGGTCCTCTGAGGCCAGTGTTAGCTTGACCACATTGAATACTAGGTGAAGCTGTTGCATTCCTGCTGGGAGCTGGAGTTGGTAGGCTAGCAGGCCTACCTGTCATTTCATAGACTCAGTCTCTAGGCTAGTACTTGGATGCCAGGGCTCTTCCATGGTCATAGTATCAGGCCATGTCATTCTTTGCCTTTGTCAGAGCAGCCTTGGCCTCCTCCTGTGCCACCTTCATCCAGTCTACAAACTTGTTCACAGCTTTGTTCTCCAATGGCCAGGCCCAGAGCTCAAGGTCTATGTGTGGATAATACTTGGTGTCCAGAAAGAAGAGTGACATCTGAGTGGGCACATGAATGTGGTTGTTGTACTGGAACTTAGCATCTGGAAGCAGCTCATCCCAATCATCCTGGCACTTGTTGCAAAAGAGGCAGAGGTACTGCTTTAGCTCATGATTCATGCATTCTATTTGGCAATCAGACTAAGGATGGTAGGCAGTAGAGGTAAGGAGCTTCACGTTGAGCAGTTGATAGAGTTCTTAGGTGAATTCTGCTATGAACTGTAGCCCCTGGTCTGACACATAGGCATCCAAGAGGCCATGGAGCTTTCAGACATTCTTCTGGTACAGGTTAGCAGAACTCATGGCAGAGCAAGTGGTGTGGTTGAGGATGAAGTGTGCTTGTTTGCTGCAGAGGTCCACCACTACTGTAATGGCATTGTAGTCATGAGCATCAGGAAGCTCTATGATGAACTCCACAGAGGCCACACTCCATTGTTCCATGAGGATTGGTAGTGGATGGAGTTGTCTGGTGGTGAGGTGGTGCTGAGGCTTGGTCTGGAGGCAAAGGTCACAAATACCAGTGTAGGATCCAATGTACCAGAACATCTGGAGCCACCAGTAGTTCTGAGACACTAGCTCCAGTGTCTTCTATTGGCCAGGATGTCCAGCAATGTGGGAGTCATGGTGCTGCTTGACAATTCTCCAGCAACGCTCTGGGATGTTGGGCATGTAGATGTCGTCCCAGAAGGTCAGGAGCCCATTCCAAAGGGCCCATTTGTCTGCATGGACCGACTTGGCCTCCATGGTGGATCCCAACTCCAGAGCCATGGCTGCCTGAGCAACAACATCTTCATGGCAGCCATCTCAGTTTCTATGCCAGATGTCCTGGAGGATGTCAACCTCTGCTCCTTGAAAGGCTAAGCCCTCCATGGCCTGAATGGTGAACAACTCTGGCTGGAGGAGCATGATGTTGCTGTTGTCATCTCCTCCAGTGCCATGGTTTGCTCTTCAGGACAGCACATCAGATTTCCCTATACTTTGGCTGAGCTTGTGGTGCAACAAGAAGTCAAAGTTGGCTAAGTACAAAGACCACCAGGTCTGTTGATGGTTGAGCTTCTTGGCTGTCTAGAAGTATTTGAGGTTTTTGTGATCTGTCCAAACCTTGAACTTATGCTGGGCACCATGCTAAGCACCACCCTCACATATCCTTACTGCTGCTCCTTTGCTAATGTGTCTTCTGGGACCCTGCCTGGTTATCCCCTCACTTAGCGAGCCTGATGCTAATCCCTTTTGCCTAGTGACTGCCTATCCAGACACCACTTGGTACAAATTTGGGCATCATCAGTGAATGTACTGTTCCAAGGTGTTACATTGCCCCTGGCTCATAGTATGACCTAGTTCACTGCAAAAGTGGCATAAACTGTTAGCAATGTTAGGAGCATAGAGGTTACTGAGCTGAGTATTAATCATCAATCTTATTCTTGTCATAGCAGAGGCGACAGTAGCACTAATAGCTGCTTACATGTCTTCTTTCTTGATATAACTGTTGGTAGCAACTGAGAGTGGTGTTGAAGCTGACAAGATCCTCTTGGCATGAGATATGCCTAAACTCATGTCAGTTCCTTTTAGGTGCCAAATACCTGCTGCAAATACATCCTTGATGTCATAAGGGTCTTCAGGGTGGTGGGTTGGCTTGAGGATTTTGAGGTGCCTAGCAATCTTAGCCCATAGCAACGTTGGAATACCTTGTTGGAGTAGGCAATGTTCCTCATTAGCATGTAACTTGCCATGCTGTAGTAGCCAACTGGAGATCTTTTGAAATTTGTGGTAGTACATTGAAAAGGTGCCAAGAGTATAAGCGCTAAGGTCAAAATTGTCCTGGACTAATTGATGGAACTCATTTACCATGTAGCGTGTAGACTCCCCAATGCCAGGGTACAGTCAGATTACAGCTTCCTTCCAAGTTTCATAGAATATAGCAGTAGGGGGTTGGTTGGCAACAGCAGGGATAGTGGCAGAGAACTCATAAAGGCCAGTCTGTCAGGGGACTTCCAGTCAACTTCCATTTTTGGCACTTCACTATGCCCCAACCCACCTCCTATGCCACTCTCCAGACCCCCAGGGCTTGCTCTAGACCTCCAAAGATCTCCGGAGGTTGTTTCCTTTTTAGGAAAGCCCCAGAACTTCCTGTACTCCCTGTTCAAGCATTATCCAAGGTTAAGGTTAGCGAGGTTTTATAATGCTGATACACTGAGTAGGTAAAAGAGGTTGCTGGGCAACTGACTGGAGAATCCAGCCATGCCAGTTTTGGCTTATATAGCCTCATCAGGCCTATTTGCAACTATTTGTGTGGCTCCAAGGCTGTGTGCCAAGTTTGCTTGGCACTGAGTCACCTGGCTGTCATCTGAGTCATCCCAAGGGAGGGGTTTATGCCATAAGTCCATGTGGCATCACTGGCAAAATGCCCTCAGAGTGGATCTCCAATGGGCATCTGAGCCCTTTGCTCAGCTGACATGTCAGAGGTCCAGATCTTTTCTGGATCTTTCCCAGAGTTCCAGAACTAGCTAAACTAAGCCTAGCCAATTGTCCTTTCCAGTTTTGGCTGACTAGAACCCATGGCTTTTCTCCAAAGATACTAAGCACTTGGGCTGTTTGACCTAGACCAGTCTAGACCAGCCAGACATTGGCTGGACCAGTCCAGGACTGGTAGTTGATCTAAACAGGGGTCCAGACATAACACGTCATTGTTATACCATAATCAGTATAGCTATCCCACATTATCTCGGCTTCTTCTGAAAATTGGGTGCATAGGCTTAGCGGTGCCCTCCACTAACTGTCATACATGATACAATGAACACACTTAGCTGTAACCTTATGGAGAGGTCCATTGCCATGTCAGTCAATGGGCTGGCTGTTCGGGATCTTCTTTTTACAGTCCCCCTCTCCACTGCACAGAACATTGTGCCTTTTGGTGCTGCCTGTTCCTCAATGGGTTCTGGTTATTCTTCATACTCCAGGAAATCATTCCTATCCACAAAAAAGTGATCCATCACTGGAGTCTGTGTATATTAGTACTCTCTCTATTTTGAACATGTGTGCACTTGTCCATTTTACACCCTTTAGCTTGTTCATGTGTTCTGAAACTATGGCTAACAAAGCATAGATGACATGTGGTTGTGTTTGCATCAGTTGTGTGTCCAATGTGGCTATGTTTGCAGCTAAGTCAGGTTGGTATCTTGATTGAGGGGGTTTTTGTGGCCCTCCCTGTCAGGTTCCACTGACCATGGGGGCTCAGTCCACTGGGCGAGTACCTTACGCGGTGATCACTGTGTCCACAGATGCAGAGTACCAGTAGGGGTGCGAGGCATAGGAGACCGAAGCAGGGTGGGAGAGGTGAGTAGGGGAGTGCTGGGGGTGCCAGAAGAGGGGGGCGAGTGCCAGGTTAGTGGAGGGCGAGTGCTGGGGGTAGTCGTGAGTCCCAGGAATATGGGAGGGCAGAACGAGCAAGCGCTGGCATGCGAGCGAGTCCCAGGGTTCAATGAGATGACGAGTGCGGGGACTTAGCAAGTCCCAGGGATAGAAACAGAGGAGTGGAGATTAAGTGAACTGAGAGGGGAAAGGGTCAAGATAAGATAAGGGAAAAGAAAACAGAACAAGTCGAGACTGGAGACCAGAGATAGAAAAGATGAGAGAACTTAGAATTGACAGAGAGACGAGGAGTAAAGCAGAGTGTGATTAGAGTAGGAAATGAATAGAAGCAATGAAAGGAGCAGATATGAGGCGAGTACAATAAGAAATGAAGCAAAGTGAAAATAAAGAGACCGGAATGCATGAGAATACAAGACAGAGATGAACACAACAAAACGATATGGGAGTTATGGTAATATCAAGGCTAGAGTACTACTTACTACTCTACAACTTATATACTGCGTGATAGGTAGGCCCCAGGGCTCAGGCCTGGGTTCCAGTGGCGGGTCATGGTGCTGGGGCTTGAGGTGAGACCTGGGGATTGTGCAGGATGGGGTGGGGATTGAGACATGTTGCACGGCATGGAGGTCTTGCACTAAGAACGCAGAGACACGCAGCAGTGAGGTGGTGAGGAGGGGAGCAGGAGTGTCACGACCCGCTACCGACCTCCAGGACTCAGCCCTGGCCCCGGGACTCCAGCACTCCCAAAACCACCCCCACGACCGCCCCGGGCCCAGACCGCTACCTGGCCAACCCCCCGGCCATCACGGGCCATCACCGCCCGTCAGCACCACAGCCACCGCCACTCGCGGCACCCTCTGGCCATCACCGCCGTGACCGCCACATTAGCGCCAGGTCTCGGCTATCACGCCACATCAGCGCCAGCACCACCCGTCACCCCTGGCCCACGCCGAGACCCCCATCACGCATCATGATCGCGCATCACTGCCGCCGACCTCCGCACGCCATGCCCCGCTCCCACTCCCTCCTCACCGCACCACCACCGCGTGTCTCTGCGCTTCCAGTACGAGACCTCTGCGCCACGCGACATGTCTTAGCCTTGCCCTGTCCCGCATGGCCCCCGGGTCTCATCCCAAGCCCCGGCGCCACGACCCGCTGCTGGAACCCAGGCCTGATCCCTGGGCCATACGTACTACGTAGTATATAAGGTGCAGAGTAGTAAGTAGGTACTCTAGTCTTGATATTACTGTAACCTGTCCCATCTGTTGTCTTTTCGTCTCTGTTTCGTCTCTCGCATGTCCCGGTCTTGTTACTTTTTTACTAGCTTCTTTTCTCATCGTACTCATCTCGTTTTGCCTCTCTGCCTCGTCTCCACTCATCTTGTACTCTTAATCTAATCTCGTTGCTCTTCTTTCTCTTCTCTACTCTAAGTTCTCTTGACTCTCCGTTCCCGGCTCCTCTCTCGACTTAATCATTTCCATCTTCTGTTATCTTATCTCAACTCTTTTCCCTTTTGGTCGTCCAATTTCCCTGGCTCTGCTTCCATCCCCGGGACTCGCTAGGTCCCCACGTCTGATTTTCTCTTGATCCCCGGGACTCGCTTGCTCGTCTCACTCCCTTGCACCCCCGGGACTCGCGCTAACCCCCGGCACTCGTCCTCCACCCTTCCTGGCACTCATCTCACCCACCGGCGCTATCGGCACTCCTCCACGCACCATCCCCCGCCCCGCTTCGGTCTCCTACACCTCATGCTCCTCCCGGTGCTCTGTGTTTGTACGTGGTGAATAACCGTAAGGTGGTTTGCCCAGTAGACTGAGCCCCCGTGGTCAGCAGAACCTGACAAGGAGCAAGGCATGGCATGTGGGGATCGGGTCTGCAGTGATGCATGATCGAGATGCATGATGGGGATCTTGGCATGGGCTGAGGGAGCGTCAGGTACTGCCAGCACTGGTGCTGATGTGGCGGTCATGGGCAGTGTGATAGCCGGGGCTGGCACTGATGTGATAGTCACGGTGGAGATGGCTGGTGGAATGCCAGTGGTGGTGGTGGCTGGTGATGGTGACAGGCAGTGATGGCTGGGGGTTGCCACGGTGGTTTGCCGAGTAGTGCTCCAGGCCTGGGACAGTTATGGGGGTGGTTTTGAGGGGGTTGGAGTCCCAGGGGTTGGTAGTGGATCGTGACACTCCCCTTATTTCTAAAATTTGATGGAAACTGCCCTTATTTTCCTCTCCCTTTCCAATAACAATTCTCAACAGTGTGTTCTGTCTGCTTACAGTTTGAATTAATACAGACTAATTTTAGTTTAGTCTGTGCCCACAGGGTCATGGATGATACTCCTACTTTCTGTTTTTGAAATATGAGTTGGTCTTGGTGGATGGTGAATGCAGCAAGTATGACTTTTGATTTTGTTTGAGCATATATCCCATCCACAAATTGAGTTGATTGTAGCCTCTTTTCTGCATTCATAGTGGCAATCTCTGAGAAGATACCATTACTTCTGCTGCTGTGCTGTTCATTTTCATTATCAGTTCAATAGGACTTTTGATATTGTATATAATAAGTCTGAGTGTCCATGCATCCCTTTCCTTCCACTTCCATAAAGAGGGGGATCTTGAGGACCATTCAGTGGGTTTTTCATCTGCCTGCTTTGTATTGGGCCTGACTTCAGCTTTTTAATGGTGCCATCAAAGTATTCTTGAGTTCCTCCAGCTCTTGCCACAATCATAACTTGGTTTTTGAATGTTATGTAGTTGGTGTCATTGAAGTGTGTGTCTTTAGGGAAGTTTGGGGATTAGATGAGTTTGTGGATGTCATTTTGGTCATGGATATTTATTGTGGATGTAAAAAATGTGTGAATTTATGATGAGTCAGAAAAAATGGAGCTATGGCTCAATGTAGTTGAAGTGCATATAGTGATAAGCCTGCCATTGTGTCAAAAGGAGTACTCACACAATTCTTGGTGTAGGCTTGTGGATCAGTGGTTACAGTGCCCATGGCCTGTCTCATGCCCTTGACAAGAGCTGAGGTCCAAATTCTACAACAAGTCTCCATGTTTGCATTGCACACTCCTTTTTGATAAGCTTTTCATTGTATTATTTATTTTCTTTTCTTTATTTCCTTGATTTATGTGGACTAATTAGCACTGCCACAATGCCCTAGTGACCAACATCATTTTGATGATGACTATAGCATTTTTATGATTTTACCCTACTTTTTGACATTTTTGACATGATAGACAGCTTGAATGGCATCATTAGGTGTTGCCAATGACTGATTTGATGTTTTCTTGTATAAAAGATTGTTGATTGGTGTTTGCTTACTGAGTTCACCACTTTGGCAACCAAGGGTTGCCAATGGTGAACTTGCTTACTACTTATTATATAAAGTGTACTTGATCACTGTAAATAAACAAGTTAGCTTCCACCCCCAACTCTTATGCCTTGGGCTTCAGAGCTCAACAACTTAGTTCTCCTATAATCTTTGCCAAGGTGCTGCCAATGTCAGGGGACTGCCACTTTTGGTCTACACTGACTTCCTCTTGAGGCACCTCCCTATGCTTCAGCTCACCTCCTGCACCACTCCCTGGGACCCCTGGGGCTCACTTTGAACCTCCAGAACTTCCCACACTTCCTTTTTAAGCATTATTAAAGGTTAAAGTTAGCTCCAATCACATATAGAGTTGTTCTTATGCCTCCACCACCCACTGATGTGCTACACCAAGCAGTGAGGATCCTTAGACTTGTTCTCTTTGGATTCTCCTTTGTTAGGTGATTAATTACCATTGTGTTGTTAATTATCATTTTTAATATAACTTTGGATCCCCCTCTGCTAGTTGTGTGATTGTTGAGCTGCAACTCCTGGATGCCCTTACAGCCAAAGTGCTTTGTTTTGCCACTGAAAGTGCATCAGTATTCAGTGTAACCTACATGCCTGGCACCTATAGCAGGCCTCTAGCACTTGGCATCAACACTCAGCTTACTCAGTTATCTTCCTTACCACTACCTCCGCTAACCTTGTCTGCTGAGACTCTGCCTGATTCTCTCACATAGTGAGCCCAACACTATTTCTGTTTGCATATTAACTGCCTATTCCAACACCACTTGGCACATTTTGGGCATCATCAATGGGGCATATAACCTGTAGAGAAATACAGAAGTCTCTGGTAACTCTAATAATGTGTGGTTGACTGAGTATATTAATACCTGTAGAGAAATACAGAAGTCTACAAAAGATTATTCAGTTTGAGGTAAAGTAGAAGTAAGTAATTTGCTCACCCTCAGTCACTCCAATAATATGTGGTCAATTGAGGTGGCTTTCATGTATTGTACTAAGAAAATAAATAAGGTTTGATAGCCAGTATCAGTCACCACCCCATATGTAGTAGCTGGTGGTTTCCCAAAATAGATAACTGATAACATAGTTTGTTGATGTACAAGACATGCTGATATAAGTCATCTCTCAACAGGAGTGGATAAGTGTACTGTTTAGAAACCCTACACAGGGGTGGAGGTTCAAGCTAAGTCAATTGGGAGCTGGGGTGGCAGATCTGTTGGTGAGGGGGTTCCCTATATTGGGAGGTTGTAAGGGCGACCTCTGGAGGCTGTGGCTCAGTCACACAGCTGGCAGAGGGAAATCCAAAGTATATTAAAAGTATGTCACAAATAGCTAGTAAGGTACTAACCTGGCAGAGGGAAATCCAAAGAGAACAAGTC
>JABCKQ010017661.1:0-12616 GCA_018857305.1 Termitomyces sp. T159_Od127 | reverse complement strand
GCTATTTGTGACCTACTTTTAATATACTTTGGATTTCCCTCTGCCAGCTGTGTGACTGAGCCACAGCCTCTAGAGGTCGCCCTTACAGTCACTGCCACCAGCCACCGCCACCCCCAGCATTCCCCTGGCCATCACCACTGTGACCGCCACATCAGCGCTGGCCCCAGCTATCACACTGCCCATAACTGCCACATCAGCGCCAGCACTAGCAACACCTGACACTCCCCCGGCCCATGCTGAGACCTCTATCATGCATCACAATCATGCATCACCACCGACCCAACCTCCGCACGCCACACCCTGCTCCTGCTCCCTCCTCACCACCCAGCCATTGCATGTCTCTGCATTCTCAGTGCAAGACCTCCGCACCACGTGACATGTCTCAACCCCCACCACTATTCCACACGATTCCCAAGTCTCACCCCAAGCCCTGATGCTACGACCTGCCACTGGAACCCAGGCCTGAGCCCTGGGGCCTACCTACTGCACAGTATATAAGTTATAGAGTAGTAAGTAGTACTCTAGTCTTGATATTACTGTAACTCCCATATCGTTTTGTTGTGTTCATCTCTATCTTGTACTCTCGCACATTCTGGTCTCTTTATTTTCACTTTGCTTCATTTCTCATTGTACTCATCTCATATCTGCTCCATTCATTGCTTCTATTTGTCTCCTACTCTAATTACACTCTGCTTTGCTCATAATCTCTCTGTCAACCCTAAGTTCTCTTGTCTTTTCTGTCTCCGGCCTGCAGTCTTGACTTGATCTGTTTCCCTTCCCCTCATCTTATCTCAACCTTTTCTCCTTTCAGCTCACTTAATTTCCGCTCTCCCATTTCCATCCCTGGGACTCGCTCATGCACCAGTGCTTGCTTGTTCTGCTCTCCTGTCTCTCCGAGACTCATGACTACCCCCGGCACTTGTCCCCCACCATTCCCAGCACTCGCCCCTTCTTTTGGCATTACCAGCAATCCCCTACTTACCTCTCTCACCCTGCTTCGGTCTCTTATGCCTCATGCCCCTACTAGTACTCTGCTCTGTGGACACAGTGATCACCATGTAAGGTACTCGCCCAGTGGACTGAGCCCCCCATGGTCAGCAGAACCTGACACTAGGCATCGCTAAGGTCTGATGGACACTTTCCTATATAAAAGATTGTTGCCTATTATTTACTTACTAGTTCCCTGTGTTGGTGACTCAAGGGTTACCAACAGCAACTTTGCTTACAATTTACTATATATACTGTACTTATAGCCTGCAAATAACAAATTACCTTCACCATCTAACTCTTACGCTTAGGCTTCAGAGCTCAATTTTGCCTTTTTTAAGCTTACTCTAAGGTGCCCTTGTCTTGCCACTGGAAGTACACCTGTGTCCTTGTTATCTACACGCCTTGCAACTATGGCAGGCATTGCACGCTTGGCGACTATGCTAAGCACTACCTTACCACTCCCTTACCGCTGTCCTCTGCTAGTTTGTCTTCTATGACCCTGCCTGGCTCACCTCCACTAGCGAGCCTGACGCTATTCGCCTTGTGACTGCCTACTCAGACACCACTAGGTACAATTTTGGGCGTCATCAACGCACCCTGGGCTATCTGAGGAATCTATCCCATTTTGCCAGTGGACTAGGTGATCCAGAACTTCTTCTACTCCACATGTCAAGATGCCACACACTAGAGATAGGGTGATGTCAGGGACTTCCAATTTTGGTCTACACTAACTTCTCCTTGTGGCACTTCTCTATGCTCCACCTCACCTCTTGTGCCACTCCCTAGGACTCTTGGAGCTTGCCTCAGACCTCCAGAGATCTCTGGTGATCTTTGGAGGTCATTTCCTTTTTGAAAAACCTCCAAAACCTCCTGCACTTCCCTTTTGAGCATTATCCAAGGTTAAGGTTAGCTTTGGTCACCTATATGGTTGTTCTCATGCCTACACCACCCATTGATGTGCTGCACCAAGCAGCAGAGACCCTTAGACTTGTTCTTTTGGATTCCCCTCTGCTGGATGATCAGTTATCATTGTGTCATTGATTATCATTCTTCATATAACTTTGAATTCCCCTCTGCTAGTTGTGTGATTGAGCCACAACTCCCAGAGGTCACCCTTACATTACCCTTCACTTAGACCTCTTATGCCTTGGGCTTCAGAGCTCAAAACTCAGTTCCATCCTTACTTGTTGCCAGAGCATTGCTTGGTACTTTGTTACATTGCTGAGACTATACCAGCATCTAATACTTCCTACATGCCGAGCAGATATGGCAGACCAGATGTTTCTAGAAAAGCTTACAGTTGATTCAATGGATAGTCCAGGCAAATGCTGCTATTGTTCAGCCTGGAAATTTCTATCTCACAGGCTGCCTTTATATACTACATTAGTGGCTGTGCTATTACTAATACTTTTAACTAATTGGGCCCTGGTGTGTACTAGAGTATGACTAACATTAATTGATGCTGATTAAGGTCTATGCATAAGACTCATCAAGGCTGATGACAGAAGGAGATAGGGTAGGCTGAGCAGTCATTCAGAAGTGTTAAGAGTGGGCACATTATGGGACTAAGCTTTGAATAGAGTTGGACACAATCCAAAGACTGGTGTCAGGTTCCACTGACCACAAGGGCTCAGATCACTGGGCAAGTCCTGACTAGGTGAATGCAATGTGCTATGCACAAAACAAGTATCTGGGACAAGCTCTAGGCCTGAAAACTGGAGGGAGGAACCAGAGAGGCAACAAGACTAGGTGCAAAGGGCATCAGTCATGTTCAAGAGTAATGCATGCAAAGAGCAAGCACTGGGGGTCACAAGTGAGAGAGGGCAAGTGCCAGGGCTAAAAGCAAGTCCTGGAGATGATGATCATGAATAGGTAGGTTGCCAAGAATGAGTTGATTGGCAAGAGGTGCAAGGGCTAGTCAAGCCAAGACAAAGGGAACATAAACAAAGGAGAAGAGTTGACAAGAGAAGTTGGAGCAAAGTCAAAGAGAGAAGATAGTAAGCAAGAAAAGATAGACTAGAGAAAACACTCAGAGAAAGAGAGAGAGAGTCAAGACAAGAGTGTTGAGAAGGAAGTTAGATTGAGGAAGAAAATATGAGACAAGCACAAGATGAGATGGAAACAAGAGGAGTACAAGACGATATGGAAAGGAGACACATACAAAACAAGATGGAAACAAGACAAGTATGAAACAAGATGGAAATTCAGAAGGTTATACAAGCACAAGAAGATGACACGGATCAATAACACACTCAAAGAGGCAACCCCAGAAACAATGTGGGGCTTCAGGGGCTGGTTAAAAGGCACAAGGAACTATCTGTCACCAGCAATCAAAAGGCAGAACAGAAACCCCAAGTCAAATACAAATACAAGTGCAACACACTACATGAGGCCTTGTTCAAGCCCCCACCAACACTTGAAAACAATGAAGAGCCAAATTTAACACTCACAAGCTCATGACTACAAAAATATCAAGCTCACATGCAAAGAAGTCAAGGAGTTGATCTATCAGCAAAATGTGAAAAAAGCACCCAGCATAAGCCAACAACCCTTCAATACTGTTCAATGAGCTTGATTATCTGTCACAACCCACTACCAACCTCTGGCACGCAGCCCTAGCCCTGAGACTCCAACCTCCCCAAACCAGCCTCCACGACATCTCAAGCCCAAACTGCTACCTGACCAGCTACCTTGGCAGCCCCCAGCCATCACTAACCATCACTGCCTGCCACTGTTATGACCCACTACTAACCTCCAGCACTTAGCCCCAGCCTCAGGACTCCAACCTCCCCAAACCAACCTCCATGACCATCCTGGGCCCGGACCACTACCTGATCAGCCACCTCAGCAGCCTTGGCCATCACCACCCATCACTGCTACCAGCCACCACCATCCCTGGCATCCACCAGCCATCACCGGCTACAACCGCCACATCAGTGCTGGCCCTGGCTATTCCCAGCACTTCCCCCAACTACAGCCACCACATCAGCACCAGTACCAGCAAACTCTAGCACTTCCTCTGATCCATGCCGAAGCTTTCCCAGCTACTACCAAGATGCCCATCATGCATCACAACCATGCATCACAACCAGTCCAGCTTCCGCACACCATGCCCCTCTCCTGCTTGCCTCCTCATCTTGCTACCATTCCAAGCCTCTGCGCTCTCAAAGCAAGACCTTCCTTTGAGGAGTTTTCTTTGTGCCACATGATATGCATCAACTACCACCGCCGCCTTGCATAATCCCTAGGCTTCATCTCAAGCCCCAGTGCCACGACTCATCACTGGGACCTGGACCTGAGCCCCAGGGCTTATGTACTGTACAGTATATAAGTCATAGAGTAGCATCTAGTATTCTAGTCTTGACATTTGCTGTACCTCTGTTTCTAGTTTTGTGTTTTGTTCTCTGTTTCTTTAGTCTTGCATGTCCCAGTTTCCATTTTTTGACTTATCTCCTTTTCATATTGTACTTGTCTTGTCTTATCTTGCTTCACTCATCTCTACTCTTCTTGTACTTCCAATATAACTCTGCTTCATCTTTTCCAAGGCTCCCATCACCCAGACCAACCAATGGTATTGGGAGGACTGCAGTGAGTACTTAGCACCCTGAGTGCCTTGGAACTCCTTTGGAAACTTCAATTGGCAGACTGAAGGTGCTGCAAGCAACTAAACTCTCAGCGCTGCACTGCCTTTCAATTCTGCTACACGACTACTCCTTGGATGGAGACTAGCCCATGCCAATTGACTCCTGGGACCCTGCTCTCCAGCACAACTCAATGCTGCTCACATGCAAGAAGCTTTGGACCCCAATCAAACTAACAACGACCCACCTCAGGATCCCCACAACACCCTAGCTTTCACCAATGATGAGGAGGCCCTGTGTGCAAGTAAACTCAAGAACTGGCCTTGGAGTAATGTGCTAGAGGAGACACAGTGTAAGAGCAACCTCTGGGAGTTGCAGCTCAATCACACAACTAGCAGAGAGAAATTTGAAGTTATAGTAGGCATGATAATCAATGATACAATGGTAACTAATCATCTAGCAGAGGGAAATCCAAAGAGAACAAGTTTAAGGATTCCTCACTGCTTGGTGTGGCACATCAGTGGGTGGCAGAGGCATGGGAGCAACTGTACAGGTGACTAGAGCTAACTTTAACCTTGGATAATGTTTGAATAGGGAGTGCAGGAAATTCTAGGGATTTCCTAAAAAAAAAAAGACCTCCAGAGATTTCTGGAGGTCTACAGTGAGTCTTGGAGGTCTAGAGTGAGCCCTGAGGGTTCCAGGGAGTGGCGTAAGAGGTGGGTTGGGGCATTGTGATGTGCCAAAAATGGAAGTCAAATTGAAGTCTCCTGACATCACCTCCCCCCTCCAAGTGTGCAGCATCTCAACTGTCAAGTTCCACTGACCACAGAGGCTCAGTCCACTGAGTGAGTACCTTACATGGTGATCACTGTGTCCTCAGATGCAGAGTACTGGTAGGGGTGTGAGGCATAAGAGACCAAAGCAGGGCAGGATAGGTGAGTAGAGGAGTGCCAGTGACACGGGAAGAGGGGGCAAGTGCTAGGGATGGTGGAGGACAAGTGCTGGGAGGTGGTTGCGAGTTCTGAAGAGACAAAAGAGTGGAATGAGCAAGCGCTAGTGTCACAACCTGCTACCAACCCCTGGGACTCAGCCCCAGTCCCAGGACTCCAACCCTCCCTAAAACGACCCCCATAACCGCCCCAGGCCCAGACCGCTACCCAGCCAACCCCCTCAGCAGCCCCTGGCCATCATTGCCCATCACCACCACCAGCCACCGCCACTCCCGGCATCCCCTTGGCCATCACCACCATGACTGCCATATCAGCGCTGGCCTCAGCTATCACACTGCCCATAACCGCCACATCAGTGCCAGCATCGGCAACACCTGACATCCCTGGCCCGTGCCAAGACCCCCATCATGCATCATGATCACACATCACTGCCAACCCAACCTCCACACGCCATGCTCTGCTCCTGCTCCCCTCCTCACTGCTCCGCCATCATGTGTCTCTGCATCCCCAGTGTGAGAACTCTGTGCCACACAACATGTCTCAACTTCCACCCTGTCCTGCACAGCCTCCAGGTCTCACCCCAAGCCCCGGTGCCACGACCTGCCACTGGAACCTGGGCCTGAGCTCCGGGGCCTACCTACTGCATAGTATATAAGTTGTAGAGTAGTAAGTAGTACTCTAGTCTTGATATTACTGTAACTCCTGTATCGTTTTGTTGTGTTCATCTCTGTTTTGTATTCTTGCATGTTCTGGTCTTGCTATTTTCACTTTGCTTTGTTTCTTGTTGTACTCGTCTCTTATTATCTCCTTTTGTTGTCTCTACTTGTCTCTTACTCTAATCTCACTCTGCTTTGCCCCTTGTCTCTCTATCAATCCTAAGTTCTCTCTTCTTTTCTGTCTTCAGTTTCCAATCTTGACTTGTTCTGTTTTCTCTCCCCTTACCTTATCTCAACCCTTTCTCCTTTCAGCTCACTTAATCTCCACACCTCCATTTCCATCTCTGGGATCTGCTAAGTCCCCGTGCTCGCCATCTCTTGAACCCTGGGACTCACTCATGTACCGGCGCTTGCTTGTTCCACCCTCCTGTATCCCCAGGATTCATGACTACCCCTCAACACTTGTCCCCCACTTCCCCAGCACTTGCCCCCTCCTCCTGCGTTACTGGCACTTCCTTACACATCTCCCCCACCCCACTTCAGTCTCCTATGCCTCGCACCCTACCGGTACTTTGCGTCTGTGGACACAGTGATCACCACATAAGGTACTCGCCCAGTGGACTGAGCCCCCGTGGTCAGCAGAACCTGACAGCCAGTGCGTGAGCGAGTTCCAGGATTCAATGAGATGACAAGCATGGGGACTTAGCGAGTCTTGGGGATGGAAACAGAAGGGCAGGGATTAAGCAAGCCAAAAGAGGGAAAGGTCAAGATAAGATAAGGAGAAGGGAAACAGAACAAGTCGAGACTGGAGGCCAGAGACAGAAAAGACAAGAAAACTTAGGATTGGCAGAGAGATGATGAATGAAGCAGAGTGTAATTAGAGTAGGAGACAAACAGAAGCAATGAATGGAGCAGATATGAGACAAGTACAATAAAAAATGAAGCAAAGTGAAAATAAGGAGACTAGAATGCATGAGAATACAAAATAGAGATGAACACAACAAAATGATACAGGAGTTACGGTAATATCAAGACTAGAGTACTACTTACTACTCTACAACTTATATACTGTGCAGTGGATAGGCCCTGGGGCTCAGACCCAGGTTCTAGTGGCAGGTTGTGGCATCAGAGCTTGGAGTGAGACCTGGAAATTGTGCGGAACAGCGGTGGGGAGTTGAAACATGTCACACAGTGCAGAGGTCTTGCACTGGGAATGCAGAGACATGCAGCAGCTAGGCAGTGAGGAGGGGAGCGGGAGTGGGGCATGGCCTGCGGAGCTTGGGTCTGCAGTGATGCATGATTGTGATGTGTGATGGGGGTCTCGGCACAGGCTGGGGGGTGTTAGCAGTGTGATAGCTGAGGCCGGCGCTGATGTGGTGGTCACGGTAGTGATGGCTGGGGAGATGCCAAGGGTAGTGGTGGCTGGTGGCGGTGACAGACAGTGATGGCCAGGGGTTGCCAAGGAGGTTGGCCAGGTAGCGGTCTGGGCCTGAGGTGGTTGTGGAGGTCGTTTTGAGGGGGCTGGAGTCCTGGGGGTTGGTAGCGGGTTGTGACATCAACATGCAAGGTAAAAGAAGTTTTGGATTGCCTGGTCCACTGGTGAGATGGGGTAGACTTCCCAGATGGCCTGAAGTGTGTCTGGGTGTCTCTGGTAGAACTCTCTAACCAGTCCTGGTGCATGCACGTTCTTCTGGGGCTCCCAGGAGATGTCTTCAATCCTGTAACCTTTCCACTTCACCTTGTACTGTAGTCGTCTTCTGAATAGGCAACTGTTCAGGATCTCTTCTACCTCATACTCCCTGTTGTCATTGACCACCACCAGGAGTGCAGGAGGCACTGGATGTTGTTCCAGGATAGAGTTCTCTGGGGCCAGTGTTAGCTTGACTATGTTGAATACTGGGTGAAGCTGTTGCATTCCTGCTGGGAGCTGGAGTTGGTAGGCTAGTGAGCCTACCTGTTGTTCCACCATGAAGGGTCCTAGCTGATGGTGCAAGAGCTTCTTTGACGGGCAAGTGGTAGTAATGTCGGAGGCATCTAGGTGACCTGGTTTCTAGACTGTTACTTAGGCGCTGGGGTTCTTCTACGGTCGTAGTACTGGGCCATGTTGTCCTTTGCCTTTGCCAGAGCAGCCTTGGCCTCCTCCTGCACCACCTTCATCTGGTCCACAAACTTGTTCACAGCTTCATTCTCCAAGGGCCAGGCTTGGGGCTCAAAGCCCATGCGTGGATGGTGTCCAGTGTCCAGGAAGAAGGATGACACCTGCATGGCTGCATGAATGTGGTTGTTGTACTGGAACTTGGTGTCTGGAAGCAGCTCATCCCAGTTGTCCTGCTGCTCATTGCAGGAAAGGCAGAGGTACTGCTTAAGCTCCTGGTTCATGTGTTCTGTCTGGCTGTCGGACTATGAATAGTAGGCAGTGGAGGTGTGGAGCTTTATGTTGAGCAGTTGGTAGAGTTCCTGAGTGAGCTCTGCCAGAAACTGTGAGCCCTGGTCTGAGACATAGGCATCCAAGAGGGCATGGAGCTTCCAGACATTCTCCCAATACAGGTTTGTGGTGCTCATGGCAGAGCAGGTGGTGTGGGTGGGGATGAAGTGCACTCACTTGCCACAAAGATCCACCACTACCATGATTGCATTTTAGCTGTGAAGTTGCCCGGTGGGGAGGCGGTGCTGAGGCTTAACACTAGCTTCAATGCTTTCCATTGGTCTGGATGTTCAGCAATGCAGGAGTTGTGGTGCTACTCAACAATTCTCTGGTGGAGCTCCAGGACGTCCCAGCTCTTCTTTCGGGGCCCTGCTGCTGCTCTGGTTGTCTTTGTAGCTCTTCCTCTGGGGCCCTGCTGCTGCTCTGGTTGTCCTCGTAGAGGGCCTCTCTATGGGAAAATGCCAGAGGTGGAGGATCAAGGAGATCTAGGTCTGCAAAGAGGAAGTGGCCTGCACAGCAAGCCTGCATGGCTGCATGCTCTCATGCACCAGCCCAGCGCTCTTTCTTGACCTCAGTTGCGCAGATAGAGCACCTCTGGGGGCATCAGCTCATCATTACCTTGCCCTGGGCCCAGTCTATTTCTGGGTTGTGCTCCTGAAGCCAAGTGAAGCCAAGGATCATGTCTTGCTTGCCTAAGCTGGTGACTACAAAACCATACATTCAGCATGGGTCTGATAGCAGAGGACTAGGTCTACTACGGAGCTGATGGTGCTTGCTTTGTTGGGGGTTCTGTCAATGTTGAATACTGGAATGGGCTTAGAGAGTGGCTGTGTGGTTAGACCATGGTGTTTCACAAACTCTGTGTTCAAAAAATAGTCTTGTTGAGTATCTGTGGTCTTGATCTCCATGTTGAGGCGCAACAAGTTTACTGAGGGAGTGGAGGCTACTACATATTGCCAGGGCAGCCAGCATTTCCAGGTGGGGAGACCACGCTGACAGGGCTTGACAAGTGCAGAAGAGGATGGCTTAAAACCTGGAGAAAGTATCTGTACATCTGAGAGGGGACTTTGAAGTTCTTCTGTCTTAGAGTAACTGGCATTGGAGTGTGTATTTGCATCCATCTTCTAACAACAGACATGTGAACCTATTAGTACTTGGCAATGGAGGCATACACCTCATCCATTGCTCAACTAAAAATCCTTCTTCAGGCCCAGGAGGGGGGTGCATGCGCCACTCTCCTCCAGGGCCAACTCTGGTGCTGGTTCATCTGGTGACGGGGCTCTGGCAGCATTCTTTGTGGCCAGCAGTTGCAGGAGGAGCTCCTCTTGCTCTGCAGTAGAGAGGTAGCACACCTCCAGGCCCAACAGGCAATGCTGTGCAAAGTGCCCAGGCTTTTTGCATTGCTGACACAGTAGCAGTGCAGAGTGATGTTGCCAGGCCATGTGGATGCCTGGGAGTAGAGGTCATGGTGTGGGAGTAGCTGGAGCAGGAGCAGGTACTGAATGCAGGGGTGCAGGATGCCAGAGAGTTAGCATGGAAGTGGAGCGGGGAGCAAGGTGTGCCCAGCGTAGTTCCCACCAAATCTCCATGAGTTGCCATTGGTCCTCCAACTTCTACCAAGAGCCAATCTGTTCATTGTCCAGGTGGCCCTTGGCAAGGTTGTCAATATGCTCTATTAAGGCAGGATCAGGCCATCTTGGAATATGAAACACAGCTGCAGACCATTTGGATAGACCACTTGCTCGACCAATGCCCAGAAGGAGTTGATGTATTCATCCAATGTCTGCTTTCCCTGCCCATACTGTTCTCTGTTACGTAGTGCTAGTGCAGAAAACTTGGCAGGATTAATCAGGAAAAACTCTGTCTAGAAATCCTTCTCAAAGGTGGCCCAGTCTGTAAAGCTTCTAATACCTCTGGAACATCAGAGCACACACAGTACATAAGTAGAGGTCCATCTGGCCTTCATGTAGGACAGCACCCAAGCTATCTTCAATGTATCAGAGTCAAAGGCATCTCCACTGAGGTGAATGTAGGTGAGGCAGGATTGAAGAAAATGCTTCCCAGAGGTGTGGTCACCATCGTACATGTTTGGGAGCACTGAACATGGTATCTGCACCTGGGAACCTGCTGGAACTCCCAGAGCTGCTGCTGGGACTGCCGGAGCTGCCGGAGAGGGCTCTGCCACTGGAGGTGGTGCGGTGCAAGGGAGTAGGCGCTCTAGTAGTGCCTGGAGGGACTGGAAGATGTGATTGGTAGTTTGGCAGAGGATGGAGAATTTGGTTGTGTGGTGGTGAGAGAAGCTTGGGCCAGTTGCATCTGCATCTCTTAGTATAGCAGGCAGGTCCAGGCCTCATCCTGAGGAGCTGGAGCATCTGGAGGAGTGTCTGGATTGGCAAGCAGCAACAAATAGGGGCCTAGAGAGTCTTAGCAGGCTATGAGGGGCTTCCAAACCAGAGTTAGGAGACTTGTTCTGCTGTAAGGGTGACCTCCAGGAGTTGCAGCTCAATCACACAACTAGCAGAGAAAAATCCAAAGTTATATTAGGCATGATAATCAATGATACAATGGTAACTAATCACCTAGCAGAGGGAAATCCAAAGAGAACAAGTTTAAAGATTCCCCGCTGCTTGGTGCTGTGCATTAGCAGGTGGCAAAGGCATAGGAACAACTGTACAGGTGATTGCAGCTATCCTTAACCTTGGATATTATTTGAACAGGGAGTATGGGAAGTTCTGGGGATTTCCTAAGAAGAAAACGACCTCCGGACATCTCCAGAGGTCTAGAGCGAGCCTTGGGGGTCCAGAGCAAGCCTCAGGGATTCCAGGGAGTGGCATAGGAGATGGGTTGAGGCATTGTGATGTGCCAAAAATGGAAGTCAAATGGCTGACATGCAGGAGTGGCAATGGCATGAGGGAGCATGCATCTCGTGTGGTGAGCAAAGTCATTTCATCAATGATTGCTCTAAACACTAGGCTGTGGAACAAGCTGTCTATACCATCAACAGCAAAGATTGCAACTTCCAGTTTATGAAAAATGACCCAGCAGTTCAGAACCAGAAGGTGCACTAAACTGCAGATCAAACTTCAATGTCTTCTCTATCACAACTACTCACCTCCACACAATGGCTCTATGCTCAGACACCCTCTCAGCTCACCTTCTATCCCAATCCTCACAGACTCTCCTTCTCTGCACTACTCTCCCCTCCTCCACTCCTATCAACACACTTGTCAACAGTGGTGCCACCAACAACTTCATTGACAAATCTCTGGCAATGCTTGCTGCAATGCCCTGAAAACTACCCATTCCCATCCACCTCACCCTCTTTAATGGCAGCTCCACCCCCACTAGTGACATTACCCAATATGTGCAGACCACCCTCACCTTTGCCAATAGTCAACAGCAAAACCTTCAATTGCTCATGACCCGTCTGCATGTCTCTGCTCCCCTCATTCTGGGCCTCTCCTGGCCTTGCTCCACCAATACCCATGTTGGCTGGTAACATCTCACCCTCCACTTTGACTGACAAGCCCTGGGGCACCCAAAGCTCAGCCCAGTCATTTCTCATCAATGCCTGACTTAGCAACTCCCCAAAAGTCTTCACCACCCTCATCAATAGCAGGGCCACCAGCATGTTTGTTAATGATCAGCTCAACCTCCCCCATGACTCCCTCAATAGACCCTTGGAACTACAACTCCTCAATGGTAAGCCAACCATTGCTGGGCCTATCACTAAAACACAGTCCAGTTCCATTGTACTCAACAATGATCTACAGTTCCTGGTCAACCTCCTGGTCATGCAGCTCTCAGAGACCACACCCATTGTATTAGGACTACCCTGGCTATGCAACGTCAACCCTGACATCGACTGGAGGGACCTCACCACATGAAGTTTTCCAGCACCAGTGCTTGTCTCACTGCCATCCATCATTTCCACTTCCAACCCACTGGTGACCCCAGCAAGGCTGGAGCTACTGGTGCCCTGACAGCATCCCTGGACAACCCTGTCAACTCTCC
>JABCKQ010017660.1:0-12673 GCA_018857305.1 Termitomyces sp. T159_Od127 | reverse complement strand
CCGCCACTCACGGCACCCCCCGGCCATCACTGCTGTGACTGCCACATCAGCGCTGGGTCTCGGCTATCACATCACATTAGCGCCGGCACCACCCGTCATCCCTGGCCTGCGCCGAGACCCCCATCACGCATCATGATCACGCATCACTGCCACTGACCTCTGCATGCCACGCCCCGCTCCCGCTCCCTCCTCACCACCCCACCGCCGCGTGTCTCTGCATTTCCAGTACAAGACCTCCATGCCACGTGACATGTCTTAACCTCGCCCCATCCCGTGCGGCCCCCGGGTCTCACCCCAAGCCCCGGTGCCACGACCCGCCACTGAAACCCGGGCCTGAGCCCCAGGCCATACGTACCACGTAGTATATAAGTCGTAGAGTAGTAAGTAGATACTCTAGTCTTGATATTACCGTAACCCATCTTGTCTGTTGTGTTTTCGTCTCTGTTTCGTTCTCTCACGCGTCCCGGTCTCGATACTTTTACCTGCTTCTTTTCTTGTCGTACTCGTCTTGTTTCGTCTATCTGTCTCGTCTCCTCTCATCTCGTACTTCCAATCTATTCTCGTTGTCCTCTTTTCTCCTTTCCACTCTAAGTTCTCTTGACTCTCCGTTCTCGGCTCTTCTCTTCAACTTAATTGTTCCCATCTCCTGTTATCTTATCTCGACTCTTTCTCCTTTTGGTCATCCAACTTCCCTGGTTCTGTTTCCATCCCCGGGACCCACTAAGTCCCTGTGCCCAACTACCTCTTGATCCCCAGGACTCGCTTGCTCACCGGCGCTCACTCGTCTCCCCTCTTGCACCCCCGGGACTCGTGCCAACCCCCGGCACTCGTCCTTCACCCTCCCAGGCACTCGTCTCACCCCCCAGCGCTACCGGTGCTCCCCCACACACCGCCTCCGCCCTGTTTTGGTCTCCTACGCCTCGCGCTCCTTCCGGTGCTCTGTGTTTGTGTACATGGTGATTAGCCGTAAGGTGTTTGCCCAGTAGACTGAGCCCCCGTGGTCAGCGGAACCTGACAGAGTGAATGTCCCTTCCCCTTGGTTTTCGCGTCCCTAGCAGTCTTCCTGAGCGCAATGGACTCTTCAATGGTCTTCTCTGCCATCCTGCCACCCTCATAGATGCACCATTCCTTAACATGGTGTTTGGCTGGTTGACCCGCCTTCTCACATAGGACACAAATTAGATCTCATGGATTCTTGTGCATCTTTGCAGCCAGGACAGTCGTATTATTGTCACGTCAATCAGCATCCATAAGTGTCTGCTCGTTCTCTAGGAGGATGCACATATCGCTGGGCCTGTAGTTCCTATCCCCAGCAGTAGTGAAGTTGCGAGTTATGATAGACCTAGCGTGCATGAATTCCAGTCCAGAGAGGGCAGCAATGATGGCAATAGATTTCAGGAGATCAGAAGTAACCTTCCCAATGTTGAATGCATGGTCAATTTTCTCGAAGATATCATTGATTGTCTTTGTGAGTGGGATGGTTGTGGAAAATTTAGTGGTGAGTGCGTCTTTGAGAAGGTGAACTTGTTGTATGGGCCCTGCCCCTCCATGTCATTTTTTCAAGTCCTCCCATACCTGCATTGCCCCTTCATCAGCAATGAATTGCCTTTCTGACTCGTCAACACCAGTCATGATGAAGTTGCATGCGAGTCCATCATTCAGGATGTAGTGTCGATATGCGCGTGGCTGATAGATGGGGTTGGGTGGGGGGGGGGGTGGGGCGATGATATATTCTGCCAGACCGTTGAGTACGAGTTCGGTTTTGAAATTCCTAGCCCAAGTAGTGAAGGTACCATCGTTCTTCTTGAGTAGGTGCCCTTTGTATGGAATGGTTGTCCTAGCAAGTGGTATAACACATCCATTTCCATCGTCAATAGTCTTCAGATGGGCACCATCTTCAGGCGTGATGGTGGCTGTAGTATCCTCCTGTGTAACACCTTTAATCATAGTGAAATATAAGGATTTAATGGGAAGCTAGTAGAGACACATCTGGACGCGCTGTGTGATTTGATCGATCGGCCTCTTTGGTCCGTCGATAGTCAATGGATGCCAAGAGATATGGGGGCCTGGATTCCAGTTGCTCGTCACTTAGTGTACAAAGCAAAAGCCCATAACCTGTTAAGAATCAAGACCCTATAGACACAATAGATTAATCCTTAGTCTTGTATAAGTGACTATATTCAAAACTGTACCTATAGACACGATAGATTAATCTAAAAGATAAGTAAGTTTTTATGTCCGATATAATCAAGATAGTAACTCACCCTTAGTCTCGTATAAGTGACTAAGGGTGTTGTACGTGTGTAATCGATATATATATGTATCTACGTTATTGTTCTATTGAGAAAGGAAACGGTCAAAGAGATGAAAGGTCTTTGGTAATGGACAAAGCTGTCAATGTGGCCAGTTGGCCCTCAAGGCCTCAAGGAGCGCACTGGCCGGTGTGACAATTAACACACACACATCAATCAGTAGGTGCAGCTGTGTACGGCGTTGCATGGCATGTATGTCATAGGGCATACAAATCTTTCAAACGACATATCCATCACAACAAAAAAGAGATGCTCAGAACTAGAGACACCATGAGTATTGGTCGCGCTAAAAGTGGTACAGACTTACCCTCAAAGACTGGAAGAACCACTTGTTCTTGCTACCAAGGCACCTCTCTCCAAGCAGCTTCTCAATCGTCTTTTTCAAAACCTCCAATTGTGGGGTGCAAGCGCAACCTTACTCTCTTGTCCCCCCCGGCCATCACCGGCCATCGTTTTGGGTATCCTTGAAGGTATCAAGGATACCTTAAGACCTTCCAATTCAAGAGTTTAGCGAGTAGAGAACAGGTGCATGTAGTTGATACCCTACAATACCAATTGTTGGAGAGGGATCGCAGGGGGTGCGTCAGCCCCACATGACTTGCCGCCACCGCTGCAGAGGGAAGTGGAGGATGCAGTCACCCTCTGCCGTTTTGAACCAGATGTAGCGGAAAACTCCGTGACCTGCTGTGTATGTTCTGACATAGGCGAAGAGAAAGCAGGCTAACTACCATGCATCTAAATTGTTAATAAGGGCAAGGTGGGTGGGTAGTGAAAAAACTAGGTAACAGGCAGGAAAAATGAATAAAAATTCTGTGAAGGAATAACAATGAGCATGAACCAAGGTGACCTTCCACTCACAGTCAGGCATAATGTCTTTACTTATTGGACGGCTGAGGGGTAGAATCACCAAAGGAAAAATACAGTGAAAAAGAATTAAAGCACTGCAATACATACTGAGGTGATGATGTAAGGGCAACCTCCAGGGATACAATCACACAACTGGCAGAAGGAAAACTGGCAGAAGGAAATTCAAAGGTTATATTAGAGCCAATAACAATGACACAGTGGTAACTGATCATCTGGCAGAGGGGAATGCAAAGAAAACACTGCTACCAGACATAGGATATCAGCAGAGCAGCAGAGGCATGAGAACAACTGTACAGGATGACTGAAGCTGACTTAAACTTTTAACAATGTCAAAATAGGAAGTTGCAGGTGCTCCAGAGGTCTGCCTAAAGAAAAAAAAGGCTCTCTGGAGCTAGTACCTGTGATCTTTGCCTCTGGACCAAGCCTCAGTGCCACCTCCCTACTGGACAACTCCACCCACTACCAATCCCCACAGAGCAATGGACTTCATTGTAGAGCTCCCCAATGCTCACAGCTACAATGCCATCATGGTAGTGGTGGACCTTTGCAGCAAATGAGTGCACTTCATCCCCACTCACACCACTTGCTCCACCATGGGTGCCGCAAACCTGTACTGGAAGAATGTCTGGAAGCTCCATGGCCTCTCAGATGCCTATATGCCAGACTGGGTCCCACAGTCATAGCGGAGTTCACCCAAGAACTCTACTGACTGCTCAATGTGAAACTCCACACCTCCACTGCCTACCATCCCCAATCTGACAGCCAGATAGAACACATAAACTAGGAGCTCAAGCAGTACATCTGCCTCTTTTGCAATGAGTGGCAGGATGACTGGGTTCCAGTACAACAACCATGTTGATGCAGCCACTCAGGTGTCACCCTTCTTCCTGAACACCAGGTGTCATCCATGCATGGGCTTTGAGCCCTGGGCCTGGCCTTCAAAGATATGAGCCCTCTCATGGCCATGACCCAGAATGGGTTGCCATTTCATTGGAGACTACTACATCAGCAGTGCTTTCAGATGATAAAGCAAATTTGTGCAAAGACATCAATTATCCAGCCTATAGATCCACAGATCAATCAACCAATTTGGCTCATTTGTGATGCATTGAAGACCGGTGTAGGGTGTTTGGCCAAGGCAAGACATGGCAAACCTGCAGACTGGCAGGATTCATGTCTAGGCAGTTTACTTCTGCACAGCAGAATTATGCAGTACACAAGTTGAAAATGCTCACAATTTTAGAAGCCCTCTTGAAATTGGAGGGTAAACTAATGGGTTATAAGATTCATATTATCATGGATTGCAAGGTGTTAGGGTTTTTCAAGACTCAAGTGCATTTGTCATTGCAACAACGTTTATGGATTGACTATATGTCACAATATCAATTTGACATTACCTATGTCAAAGGTGCATAGAACAAAGTCACAGATTGTTTGTTGTAATACTTCAAGGAATGATATGTGCAAGGACATGCATGATATTCATGATTATGTCCAAGCAGACAAGTGTATAGACTCAGAGGGCAAGGACTTGCTTTTACATAGATTCCAAGAGATCATGGAATGGTCTGTGGAGATACAAGCCATGAGAGCTCAGGAAATCTGTTGTAGTGAATGACTGAGGGATTAGATTGAGGCAAGAGACCTTGAGGCACAGAACCTTGTTACTGCAGAACAGGCTGATAGTCCAGCTGTGGCCAAAACCAGAGTGTTTACACCCTTGGCAGACTTGGAAAAAATTTGCCTCTTTTTCCTCATTCCTATTGCAACACATGTCATAGACATGTGTCATGAGCAAGTAAGTATATAATGGCCTATTGGGGGCCCAACTATGATCAGAGCCTACAGGGCTCTGGAGGAGGGGGGAGATCCCCAAACATTCAGCAGCAACAGTATTACTAGCAACCTTCAGCTCAGCTGCTATATAGCATATGAGCATCAAAGATAGGTGGAAGTGGCCTATCTGGGCCACAAGGAACCACTGCCATATCAGACACCAGTGCATCAGGCACCAATAGAAGTGAATGATGATGAGTGTTATGAGCACCAGATTAATCCTGAAAGATACTACTAGTCCAGACCAGCATGAGCCCCTGTGGCTGAACAATCATATGCAAGTATGGCAGCACAGCTGCTGCCACCAACCCAAAGGGCATACCAACCTATAACAGAAGCAGTAGAGGAGTTTGTGCATTCAGCACAAGTGACACCCATGACTAAGAGGTTGTTGAGATGCTTGGAGGCAGCAGGCCAGCCAGTGCTGGCAGCTGCATTGTTTTTGCAAGACAACCTTGCATTTGTAGTGATTGAGGAGTTGCCCAACCAGATTAAGCTGATGAAGAAGCAGTGTGTGTCAGCACTGGAGCAGATCAATTGCACATCAAAGCATAAAGTAGGTGGTTACAAGGAGCCCATCATCAAAGTGAAAAGGGCTCAAGTCCAGCCCCTGCATACTGTTTTCAAGCTGACAAGAACAGAGGCTTCAGTAGCTGAGCAACCGGCATGCTTGGAATCTGTGGCTGTGAGGCCTCCACCAGTACAACAGTTGGTGGTAGTGTTAGAGCCCTCCATAGTGCAAGATGTCAAAAACTGCCCAGTTCTGGCACGACTAGCACCAGCTAGTATTTCCTCTAGCATGCTCAAAGATAGAGAACTGGCACAACCTGTGTCTGCTCTTTCAGTGGCATCCGCATCAAGTTCAGTGGCCAGCAGAGACCTGGTCTCATTAAAACATGCTCTGAGTATGCTGGAGCCATCATAGCAGCATTGTGGCTGCAAGCTGCTGCTAGATGTCAACAAAATGGAAGTCTTTGACTTCCCAGCCAACATCCTGGCATGTGCTGAGCCTGTGCAAATGTTCTTCATGCTGCATATCTCAATTCCTGGGCCACCAGCCCAATATCTCATGGTTGTACTGGTCAAAGATCCATGCACTCCAGCACAATACAATGGGTTGGTAGCAACCCAGCAAAAGGAGACCACTGCCAGCAAGGGCAAGATGAAAGCCATGCCAGCAGACAACAAGAGTGATTACAGAGAAGAGAGCTCCAAGCAGGAGCATGTGACAGAGGAGGACAAGATGCCTAGAGAGAAGATGCAGCAAATTGTGTGAAATAATGCATTGCCAAGAAGAAAGTGGCATAGCATGATGGCGTGATGTGAAGGCTGCAATAAATGATGAGGAAAGCAGTAATGGCCAGAGAAGCATTGGTGGCATCCAGGAGATGAGAGTTGCCAGGGATGGTGATGATGTGGTGGTGGCAGTTGTGGAAATTGCTAAGAGTGGTAGTGATAGCTGTGGATGTAACAGACCAATCCACACATGTACTAGGAGTGAGGCAGAGGCAGAGTGGTTGGTTGTCAGGTTCCGCTGACCACGGGGGCTCAGTCCACTGGGCAAATACCTTACATGGTGATCACCGTGTCCACAGATGCAGAGCACCAGTAGAGCGCGAGGCATAGGAGACCAAAGCGGGGCAGGAGTGGTATGTAGGGGAGTGCCGGTAGCACCGGTGAGTGGGTGAGTGCCAGGGAGGGTGGAGGACGAGTGCCAGGGGTAGGTGCGAGTCCCGTTAATACAAGAAGATGGAACAAGCGAGCGCTGGTGAGCGAGCAAGTCCTGGGGTTCAAAGAGATAATGGGTGCAGGGACTTAGCGAGTCCTGGGGATGGAATCAGAGATGCGGAAATCAAGCAGGCCAAAAGGGGAAAGGATCGAGATAAGATAAGGAGAAAGGGAACAAATTAAGTTGAGATGAGGAGTCAGGGACAGAAGAGCCAAGGGAACTTTAGAGTAGAGAGGGAGAGAAGGAGCAAAGTAGAATGAATTAGAGTACGAGACAAGTAGAGACGAGGCAGGGAGACGATACAAGGTGAGTATGATAAGAAAAAGAAACAAGTAGAAATGATGAGACCGGGATGCACAAGAAAACGAGATAGAGACGAGAACACAACAAAACAGTACGGGGCTATGGTAATATCAAGACTAGGGTACTACTTACTACTCCACAACTTATATACTATGCAGTAAGTAGGCCCCGGGGCTCAGGCCCAGGCTCCAGTGGTGGGTCATGGCACTGAGGCTTGGGGTGAGATCCGGGGGCCATGCAGGGCGGGGTGAGGTTGAGACATGTCGCGCAGCGTGGAGGTCTCATACTGGAAATGCAGAGACACATGGTGGTAGGGTGGTGAGGAGGGAGCGGGAGCAGGGCGTGGCATGCGGAGGTCAGGTCGGTGGTGATGCATGATTGTGATGTGTGATGGAGGTCTCGGCACAGGCCAGGGGTGACGGGTGATGCTGGTGCTGATGTGGCGGCTATGGGCGATGTGATAGCCGAGACCAGCGCTGATGTGGCAGTCACAGCGGTGATGGCTGGGGGATGCTGCAAGTGGTGGTGGCAGTGGCGGTGACAGGCGGTGATGGCCAGTGATGGCCGGGGGATGCCACAAGTGGCGGTGGCTGGTGGTGGTGACAGGCAGTGATGGCCGGTGATGGCCGGGGGCTGCCGAGGGGGTTGGCCAGGTAGCGGTCCAGGCCCAAGGCAGTCGTGGGGGTCGTTTTGGGGAGGGTTGGAGTCCCAGAGGTTGGTAGTGGGTCGTGACATTGGTGAAGTCTTTGAGCTGGAGCTCAGGGCTAGAGATGATGGTAGATTGTGATAAGCAAGGAGTTAAAGAAAGTCAAGATGAGGATGGCTGAAGCTAGAGCACTACTGATTCTTAGCATGGAGGATGCTCAGCTTGCTCATATGACTGACTCAAACCCCTATGTCATCTAAGAGAACCTTGGCAAAGTTCATCATGCATGTGCCCTTGTCACACCATGTCACTCTACACCTACCAACTCCCACCCCTTTGACCACCATTATAGAACAGTCCTTTGGGTTCACTCATGCAAAACCCCCTCCAGACAGGACACTGCCTCCTCCAAAGCCCAATCCCAGTGCCTGACCACTGCCTCCTTTGTTGCCCAGACTATTGTCACCTCTCATTGTTGAGCCTGCTCCACCTGCAGTGCAACCCTCATAGACTCTGCCTCTAGCTGCTGGACATGCACCTGCAATTTGCCACCCTCAGTGCCATGTCTCAATCTTGTGATGCTAACTCTCCTATTGCATGACCTACCCTGCCAACTCCTCAACTCACTGGCACAACAACAGGGTCATGGTCAACATCTCATGATTGGCCACCACCTGAGGATGGTTGCCCAAACAGTTTACCATGGCCTGGAGACAAGGAGTCAAATGTGACAAACATGGTGAAACCATGGGTATGCCAGGTAGTCAAACCATCAACACCTCACCCTGGAACCTCTAGGGCTTACCTCTGGAGACAGAAATAGCTACTGCTTACTCTTTGAAGTTGCCACCTCTCCCTTCTACCTCCCACATGGCGGTCCCACCTTGATCATTAGGGCCACCTCCTCCTTCTTGCTATCCTTGCTCCTGAACCTGGAACACCCCTTTTCACCAGGCCTGGGGATGTGATAACCCTTCCCTGCTCACCAATGCATCTGCTGCTTGTGACCTCAGCCTCTTATCTATCTAACTCAGCACCCACTCCAACGACCAACCTTGCTTGGCCAATATGCAGGTGGCCTGCCACAACTGCAACACAGAACACCTCTCATGCTTGGATCAGCACAAGAGGCATACCAAATCCCAGCAGGCACCTGCCACCAGCACCTCAAACTTGCAATCATTTCTGCAATGAGCACAGAATAGACACTAATGATAAGGTCAGTATCAACCCACCGCCTCTGCAGAATGCTCAGATATCACATCTGCTTGGGCCACCCACTGTGCCTCTGACATTGGATGGTACACCCCTGGACCTAGGGCTGGCCAGGAAGGGGAGGGCAAATCAGTGACATGGGGGCAGAATAAGCAGGCCAGCAAGACACCACAACTTGTAAATGAACATGTGCGGGATCTGCAATGGCTATAGTCACTTCTAAGAAGCAGCGCTGGTAAGTCAGACTCCCTAGCAAAACAAAAAAACTCAAAATGACTGTGCATTGCTTTGATTTAGTGGTTGTCCTAGTGCCATTTGAACAATGCACAGTGCTCCTTGTAAGCTGCTCAGGCATGACACTGTTCTTATCAGAGGGAGGGAGAGTGGGAGACAGGAAGGAACTTAACAAGAAGACATGAAAGTAGGAATTGGTGAAAGTGAAGAGAAGTTTTTTTTCTTTTATTGCATGCCATCAGACTTTGACTTCAATGAAGCAGCATCACCACAATTACCATGCATCTTGAGGGTCTCAATGCTAAGGAATGCAAAAAAGACAGTGATGTTATGACCAGCCACCTACATCTGGTCCAAAGCCTCAACCCTGGGGCTCCCACCTCCTTAAACCAGCTCTATAGCACCCTGAGAGCATGCATGATCCAGACTGCTACACACTTGTCCATCACTGCCACACTTGGCATCCATCACCACCTTCCTTCAGAATCCCCTTAGCTATCAGTGCCAGCTCTATCAATCTCCAATGCTTTTCCCTGGCCTGTACCGGCACTTCCCCTTATCATCACCCTGCACTCATCACACATCATGACCAATACATCATGCACATCATCTTTGGTCCATAGCTCATGTACCATGCCACCTTCCCTGCTTGACTTCTTGCCCTGCTATCATTCCATACATCCTCCTTGTCCACACTCCCAAAGCACCACCCTTCCTTTGAGAGCTTCTTTTGCACTGCATAACCACTGCCAACATCCACAATAGCCTTGCACAATCCCTAGACCATACCTGGAGCCTCAGCATTGTGACCTGTCACTGAAGCACAAACCTGAAGTCCAGAGCTTACCTACCACCAGTATATAAGTTGTAGCATAGCACTTGGTATAGTAATCTTGATATTACTATGACTCTCTATTTTATTGTATTCCTGATCCTAGTTCTTTTACTTTTGACTTCATCTATCTCATTCAATCTATTCTTTCACCTCTCTTGCTCAGCCTTGACTCTCTAAGTTCTTCTCTGATTCAACTTCTTATCTCCAGTCCCACTTCCACCTTATTCTTCCTTTATTTCTCACATTGACTCTTTCCATTCTCAGCTCAGCTAATTTCTGTGCCTTCTATCTCTGATCTTGAGACTCATCTGTCTCTATTACTTGCCTCAGCCCTTTGATTACCACCCTGAGACTTGCTTACTGCTCCGTTGCTTGCCTCTTATTCCCCCATGCACCTCCAGCACTTGCTTCTTACACACACACCACCCCAGATGTGTTTGGTGCTTCTTGCTCTTAGTCTCATCATGTTTTCAGCCCCATAGTCCACTGCATAGTACATTGTGTCCACCTAGTAAGGAATCACCCAGTGGTCAGCAGAACTTGACAGAGCAGTCATTTGAAAGCATACTGTTTGGCTTTATGCAATGAACTAATAAAATCCATTCATATTGAGTCTCACAGCTCAGTAGGAATGTGCAAGAAATGTAGCTTCCATGCTGGCTTCTGATTGCTTGTTTTTGCTCCTTTTTTGTATTGCATGTCTGACATAATTTGGTAATTTGATACTTGAATATGCATCTGAGGCCACCAGTACCAGTGCCTTCAGTACTCAAGAGTCTTGTTGGTGCCAAAGTGTTCAACAACATTGTGGGCCTGTGCAACCACATTGCTTACTGGGCTGCAATCCCATGGTAGACACACTACCTTGCAATCACAAAGGTTCATAATCCAAATAATGCCCTTGGCATTCACAGTGATATGCATGAAATCTTTGAGGCTTACATTGTAGTATGTACTGGTATCAAGTGTGCCATACTAGTCATATGGCAGACACATCTTTCCTGCAGCTGGTGGCTTCATCAAAGCTCATATGCTTGCATAGCATGGAGTTCAATGATGTACTCCTCCACTTCCTTGTAACAATAATATGGAAGATCAGGTTAGTTATAGTCAACAAGGACACTGTCTTTGTGAGTGTCCTTTAATTGTATTTTCATTTGCTTGTAGGCCTTTGTCAGGTCCAATCATATCTGACCTTACAGTGAGTGGCTGAAAAAACTGTCCAATCTTTTATACTTTCTGAAAGATGACATTGGCATAAAGGATTGGAGGTAGCTAAAATTCTGGTTGAATCATGTAAAATACTATAGCATTGTAGCTAGAAATTCCATCTGGGCTGAGATAATTTGAATCAAACAGATGGAGTAATGGCCATTTTAAAATCTTCACTCATTGGGACAGTTTTCTGAGCCTCTTTAACTTGCAATTTGATCCCTATTTTAGGAATAAAGAGTCAGTTGCATGTGGGAATATCAACAGAGTCATGTAACTATGCTTGTTCCATCATAAAAGCTACTTCTTCTGCACAATGCTCTACTGTTGCTTCTCTCCTTGCTCAAGATTGATAGACAGTTGGAGGTGGACAAGGAAAACCATCTTTGAACTCTCCATTCCATCCCTGGACCACACATTACATTCCCTTCTATCAGCCACTTATGCAGTACTTCCTTTTCTTGGCCACTAATGCATAACAACCTCTCTATTAACCATTTGTGCATTACATGATCCCCTTACCCACTGATGCATTACAATCCAGGCAATCCACAAGGTTTCATTCTATTTGGCAACCATAACAGCCACAGCATTATGAATTATGCTAATGAGGTGCCTATGTATATTCTCTGTATAGATTTTTGTAGTCTCACTCAGTCCAAGCATTTTATTCCTGCCCTCAGCAGGTGGTACTGATAAAGAAGCTTGCATATGTCATTGACCTGTGAAATATGTCAGGTCCTTTGGTGGCCAGTGAGGTGGGTCATTTTCACCAACTTGTTCAAGGTATTTCCTGCCTGAAGTTGGTCATGCATCAGTGGAACCTTGTGGACTTGGTCCACAAATATTCTGCTATCTCTTCTCCATGGTATTGTGGTAGCTTCCAGCTACTTCCTCCTCAGGCTGAGTATTTTACTGTATATACTGTTGATATATTTTGTTAACTGGTATACATTCTCTAAATATAATTCCTTGATCATCAAGAAAGGAACACCCTTGAGTCTTGATGTCTTGGAGCCTCATATGCTAATATGCTACTTGATTGGCAAAGACAGGAGCCATCAAAATGCATTGCATCAGTGGACTAGATGGACTATCCACTGGTTCTGTCAGGTTCTGCTGACCACAGGGGCTCAGTCCACTGGGCGAGTACCTTATGTGGTGATCACTGTATCCACAGACCCAGAGTACTGGTAGGGTGCGAGGCATAGGAGACTGAAGTGGGGTGGGGGGAGGTGTGTAAGGAAGTGCTGATAATGCCAGAGGAGGGGGCGAGTGCCAGGGTGGGTGGAGGACAAGTGCTGGGGAGTAGTCGTGAGTCCCAGGGATACAGGAGGGTGGAATGAGCGAGTCCCGGGGTTCAAGAGATGACAAGCGCAGGGACTTAGCAAGTCCCGGGGATGGAAACGGAGGGGCGGAGGTTAAGTGAGCTGAAAGGGGAAAGGTTTGAGAGAAGGTAAGGGGAAAGGAAACAGAACAAGTCG
>JABCKQ010017659.1:0-12781 GCA_018857305.1 Termitomyces sp. T159_Od127 | reverse complement strand
ACCATCAGGAGGGGCCCAGACACCCTCCTGGTATCGATGGTCTGATGAACCTGATCCAATGATATCTGTAAATGTCCCAACCGGCGCTCGATCGACCAATCTGATGACCAATGTCCCTGAACCACCGTTGCAGCCACAATGCCCCCATTCTTCCATACATATGGATCATACTTCCCATACACATTCACCAGGAACGTTCCAAAACAACTGTTCTCATAATTTTCACCATGACTGTTCTGTTCCTTTCTTTCATGCACCGTCTCCACGTCGACCTCCTCAACCACCTCCTGATTTACCTAGATCACAATCCACCACTGTTGTACCACCGTCGAATGCTTCCCAACATGTTCCTTTTGCTAATATTCCTACAAATATTACTTCTTCTTCTCATAATCCTTCTCATGCTTTTCATGCAAATTCTGTTCGTCCTGAAGACATTCATCCGACGGCTTCTTGCAACTCCCTTCCACTTCATCCCTCAGTTTTGCCTCATCATGTTCCTTTACCGCCATTTTGATCTGCTTCCACCCCTTCCTGTTACTCAGGTTTGAGTTACGCTACTCCACCACTGAATACTTTTCCACATCCTCCTAACTTTTCTTCTGTTCAACAAACCTTCTTTCCTCAGCATGATATACATCATGTTTCAGTTGATCAACAATCTCCTCCTTGTCCTCCGACCATTATTCCACCACAGCAGCTTAATTCTTCTCGTTTTCCACTTAATCGGCATAATCAGCCACCTGTACCTAATCAATCGTCTTCTTTCTGCACTCCTCCTCATCCTCTTCCAATGCCTTGATGCTGTCACAACCCACTACTGACCCCCGGGACTCAGCCCTGGCCCCAGGATTCCAACCTTCCCAAAACGACCCCCACGACTGCCCCAGGCCCAGACCACTACCTGGCCAGCTCCCTTGGCAGCCCCTGGCCATCACCGCCCATCACCACCTGTTGACGCCACCAGCCGCCGCCACCTGCGGCATCCCCAGCCATCACTGCTGTGACCACCACATCAGTGCCGGTCTCGGCTATCACACCGCCCATAGCCACCACATCAGCGCTGGCACCACCTGTCACCCCCGGCCCGTGCTGAGACCTCCATCATGCATCACAATCACACATCACTGCTGCCGACCTCCGCATGCCATGCCTTGCTCCTGCTCCTTCCTCACCGCACCACCACCACATGTCTCTGCGTTTCCAGTGCGAGACCTCCACACCACGCAACATGTCTCAACCTTGCCCTGCCTTGTGCAGCCCCCGGGTCTCACCCCAAGCCCCGGCACTGCAACCCACCACTGGAACCCAGGCCTGAGCCCCGAGCCCTATGTACTGCGTAGTATTTAAGTTGTAGAGCAGTCAGTAGTACTCTAGTCTTGATATTACCATAGCCTCGTATTGTTTTGCTGTGTTCTCATCTCTGTCTCATCTTCTCGCATGTCCCGGTCTCATCATTCCTACTTGCTTCTTTTTCTGATCGTACTCGTCTCGTATCGTCTCTCTACCCCGTCTCTACTCGTCTCATCCTCTAATCTATTCTATTTGCTCTCCTCTCCTTTTCTACTCTAAGTTCTCTTGGTTCTTCTGTTCCTGGCTCCCCTCCTCAACTTAATCTGTTCCATCTCTTGTTATCTTATCATCAGTCTTCGCGGTCATATTTGCAGAATACCAAGGGTTGGTGATCTGAGGGATCCAACCAGTCGCATTGCCTTACCTCCTCACTATGATTTTGATGCAACTCCGGAGGAGACCAAGGCCTATCGCATTTTCTGGCACAACAATGACATTGTTGAACACTTGCTTGGTAGGGAAACTCTCCCAGGAAATACAGGACTCTCTTCCCCTCAAACGTAGCGAAGATTATGACTTGCCAGTTCGTACTGCTAGGGATCTTCTGGCTTTTCTTCACAAACGCTTTGGCATTGGTAGTGCATCGGCAGCCGAGTTTACTAAGGCTAAAGTTTTTGAACTCCAGGCTACACCTGCGACTATATCATCATATGTACAGTCATGGTGTACTGCAGTTCATCAACTCTTGGGCACTCCTTGGGATTTTACTCCTTGGCAGAAGATTCAAAAATTTGTTGATGGACTTCCAAACCGTAACGAGGCCTGGGGTATCATCAAAGAGGATGTCCGCCATTCCTGGGAGACAGTGGGTCCTGATGGTCTCTTTGATTTTGACATCCTTGCCACACGCATCCTCAACATTGCTGCTGATCAACGCCACATTTCTTTGTCCAATTGTGCCCGTTCATCTCCCTCTGCACCTACATCAAATATCACTGCGCCAAATCCAACCACTGCATCATCTGGAGCTACTGCTTCTCTACTGCCTTCAAATGACTCCTCACCCTCTCGTCCTCGTCTTCAATATACCAACTGCAATATGTTTGGTCATTCGATCGACTGATGCTGGTCCAAGGTTGGCGGTCTTGAGAATGGTCGTGACAATACTCATACTCATCCTAAAGCTAATATTGTGATTTCTGATACTGAACGATTACCTACTCCATTACCATATGTCAAAGAAGGCGACAAAAATGATGTACTTGATACAGAGGAATCAAATGATATCCTTTTGACTGCTTATGCTGCTTTATCCTCGCAAGACTTACCTCCACCATATTTTGCTTTTGTTCAGTCATCGACCCCTTTGGCACTTGCTGCCATGTCCAAATGCTTTAATGCTATCTTGGACTCTGGTTGTACTACTCACATCCTTTGTGAGTGTTGTTTCTTTTGGTCTTACAATATAACTGGTGCTGTACCCATTGGCACTGCTAATTGTGGCACTTTATCTACATTGGCACAGGGTGAGGCTCAGTTTTGAACACATATTGGAGGCAAAAACATAATCATGACCCTCAAGGATTGCCTACATGCTCCAGAAATCCCAATCAACCTTCTTTCTGTTGGTTCAATGGTTGAAAACGACCTTAAACTTATCTTTGAAAAGGACGCAACGTCCATTACTTTTCCAAAATCTCCTGCCCTTAAAAATGAAGTTCTTCATGCTACAGTTTTTAATTGCCTATCCTTCCTTTTCTGTGATTTTGTCCTTCCCTCTGAACAGTCATTAATCTTGACCACATTGATGCACGGCTCATTTCCTGCGATCTCTAGTTCCTTCACGCATATTCCAGTAACTCTGACCCTATGGCACCAACATTTGGGACATCTTGGTTCTGATGCCACTTGTGATGTCCTCACTAAGAACTACGCAACTGGAGTTGAATATACTGGTCTGTTTCAAGACCAACACTGCATACTGTGCATTTTGGGGAAGCGCCCAGCTAGGCCTTTTGATCACTTCCAACGCCATGCTTCTTCAGTGTGTGATCTCTTCACATGGACTCTTGTAGTCCTTTCCCAGTTCTTTGGTTGAATGGTCGTGCCAACCACTTTAATTCCATTCTTGATGATCATTCAAATTTTGGAAGTACCACCTTTCTTTCTTCACGCACACATGTTCTTGGCCACTTCCAGCGCATCAAAGCCAGTTGGAGCCTTAAATCAGGCAACCAAGTCAAAGTTGTCCGCTCTGACGGCGCCGGCAAATTCACTGATGGCGCTCTTGGTGAATACATGGCCTCTAAGGGCATTACTCATCAGACAACTGCTCCCTATGCTCACCAACAGAATGGGAAAGCTGAGTGCTATATTTGAACCATTGAAGACACTGCACAAGCTCTCATGGCCTGGGCTTGTCTTCCATTATCTTTCCTTGGTGATGCCATTCTAACTGCTCAATACCTCTGTAACCAATTGCCTACGTCTACTCTTCCAGCTCTGACTACGCCTTATGAAGTGATGAAACGGGTTAAGCCTGATCTGTCACATCTTCACGTCTGGGGTTGTTGGTGCTTTGTTCTACACCCTCCAGAACTTTGTGACAAAGGAGCTTCTCGACGTTTTGAAGCCATCTTTGTTGGATATGATGAAAATTGCCTAGGTTATTGTGTTTGGAATCTGAACGGCAAATATTTCTTTTCTCGTGATGTCATTTTTGATGAAACCATGCCTGGTTGCCTTCAACCTTTTAATGTTTAACAATCGTTGCCTTCTCCTCCTTCATCTGCTCCTGCCAGCTGTTCTCCCTTGCCCCTGGTAACCCAAGACTGGCCTTTCTCCACCCCACCCGTTCTGTCATCTACCCTGGTTGCCCTCGACGTCACATTGTGCCCACAGCAAAAGGTCATGCTTATCTAAAAGATGTTGCTGCTTACAATGACCGTCTTGTTTGTTTATGTTCAACTCAGTCTGAATGTCGAATTCTTCCTGAACAGACCCTCTCTGCCATCACTGACTTTCAGAGCCTACTCACTTCTTCTACATTTGCATCTGACTTCAATGATTCTTCCTTCATTGAATGGGCTGCTCTTGAAGAATACAAGGCCACTACAGACCATGGCTCTTTTTGTCTCCCGTTCAGTACTCTCCATCCCATCAACCTATCAAGAGCACCTGATCATTATCATGACGCCATGTGTTGTCCTGATGCTACCATCTGGATGGCAGCAATGGAGTGAGAACTTCAGAGTCTCAAGGACAACAGTGTTTTCCAAGTTGCAGCTTTACCTAAGGGGCAGAAGGCCATTCGACTCCGCTGGCCCATGAGTGGTATGAAGTTATTCACTCTGCTCTAGAAAACCTTGGTCTCATTCGCTGTGATGTTGATCATGCCATCTTTGTTGGTATCTTTGCCACTTCCCCTGACTCATCAATTCCAATGCCACCAAATGGTGATGACCTATTTATTATCATCTGCCTCCACGTTGATGATGGTCTCAACGTGACAAATTCATCACCATTGTATTCTTGGCTCATCCATCAGCTGAATTCTCGTTTTGAAGTCAAAGATGCAGGGCCAGCAATGCTTTATCTAGGCATTCAAATTGACCGCAACCATGCCGCTCAAACTCTTTGGCTCTCACAATGTGGTTACATCATTGATTTTTTGACCACTTACAACCTTGCTCAGGCCAAATCCTCGTTGGTTCCTCTTCATCATTCCCTCCATTCTCTTCCCAACCCTCCACCCAACTCTCTTCCTACAATACTTGATGGCAACATCAAGATTCACTATCAACGCTTGGTCGGATCTCTCCTCTATCTCAGTCTTTGTACTTGCCCTGACTTAGCCTTCACCGCGATGCACCTTGGTCAATTTAATGCCAACTCTTCACATGCTCATCTCTTAGCTGCCAAAGGGGTACTTCAATACTTAGTGGGGATGACAGACTTCGCACTTGAATACAATTTTGATGCCGAATCCAAGATCTCACCATTCCATCTACTTGTTCCTAGTGGTGGTGCATTTGTTGATGCTGACTGGGCCTCTGATCCTGATTCCCGGCGCAGTGTCTCTGGTTATGCATTTTTCATGTTTTCCTGCCTTATTTCTTGGTCTTCCGTTTGTCAGCATACTGTGGCCCTTTCTTCTACTGAAGCTGAATACATGTCCATGGCTCATGCCATGCGCGAGGCAATTTGGATTCAACAACTTCTTTGTTCTCTTCATCTTCCTGTTCCGACTTCTTTTCCCATTTTATGTGACAACAAGAGTGCAATTGATATAGCCACTTCAGACTTGACCTCCTCTTGTTCCAAACACATCAACATCCATTATCACTTCATTTGTGAACACTTTCACTCTGGCTCTTTTACTCCATCTTGGACCTCAACAAACAATATGGTTGCTGATATAATGACTAAGCAACTTCCTCGTATTCTTCATCAACACTTTCTTCCTGCTCTTGGCCTGGTATAACGATGACCTTCATACATTCCTCTCTTCCTCGCAGATGGGGTTGTGTTGGCATAGCCTACTTGGTCTGCTTATTCAATCATCACATGTAACTATAAAAACCCTTTGGCACTTGCCACGCAGCCTCAGTTGTTTCCTGTCACTTGACATGAACCCTGAGGCTGTAAGTCCCTCTGTTTTTATTTCTCTGTTTGGACATTTTCTTATTACATTATATCTCATAGTATTGTTCTTTTTGTTCTGTGTCTAGGTACACAATACAGTTGTTTCCCATCACTTGACATGAGCCCTGAGGCTTATTGTTCTTTTTGTTCCGTGTCTAGCCCGGTCCTACAAGATCGGCTGAATACTGTAGGCAGAAAGGGACTTACCAAAACCAAAGAACACACCATGAGAGCATCTACAAAGAGACGTGCCAAGCCTAGTGATGCTGGTGCTGATAACCAAATGAGTGGCTGTGCAGTCTGATGATCAGATTGTGATGAACTGCTGATGAATAAGAACATCCTAAGAATCAATTAAACTCTTATATTTCATGATAAAAGTGTGCATGAGTACAACTGAGCTTGACGCAACTTTGTGATAAGACTAATTGTAAATCTAATCAGATGGTCTTACTGATAAGACTAACTCAAGTGACTGCAAATGGCTGTATGCTACAAAAGACAAGCTACCTCACAACTAAAGGTAAATCAAACTTTCTCAATACTTCCTAAATGAGGTTACATCACATCTTGTTCAGAGCCAGTTCTAACTAAAATAAACAACTAGCATGGAATCTGGGCACTGAACACAAGACTAAAAAACCAACAGACAATCATGTATGCCTTGAGGCCAAACACAAGCCCCAATAAAAAAAGAAGAGGGAGCAGAAAACACCACATACCCCCCTACTCCAAGCATGCCTATGCTGAATGATACTAGGAAAAGACTCCAGTCAGCAAGTCTGGAGAAATAAATTGGAGTACATTGCCACAATAGAAAGAGGAGGAATACTATGTCTGACCTTCTCTCTGACATGGAGGAACCCAAGAATGAGCAGGCTATGCAGCTCATACCCTCCTCAATAGTGGTGCCCCTTCCAAATAGGCAGATGTACTCAGACAACACCAACTGATACCAAGATGGCAGAGAAGACATGACAATGATAGACTCCCCCTTACGCTCACCATCTCCCTCCCACACAGACCACTATGAGGGTACACACTGATGATGCCTGAAATTGTACCTAGTGGTGTCGGGGTAGGCAGTCACAAGGCGAGTAGCATCAGGCTCGCTGGTGGAGCTGAGCAGGGTCCCAGAAGACAAGTTAGCGGAAGGCTGTGATAAGGGAGTGGTAAGGAGATGCTTAGCGTAGTTGCCAAGCGTATAATGCCTGCCATAGTTGCAAGGCATGTAGGTAATGAGGACACTGACATACTCCCAGTGGCGGGACAAGGACACTGTATGATAGTGCTCTTGGCATAGAGTAAACTTAAGGAAGTCTCAATTGAGCTCTGAAGTCACCTCTTACACTTGGGCTTCACAGCTCAATCTAGTCTCTTATAAGTCTACTCTATGCCAAGCACACTTTTGTACAGTGTCCTTTGTCTTGCCACTGGATCTACGCTGGTGTACTAGGAATTCTTACACCTTGCAATTGCGGCAGGCACCCTACACTTAGCGACTACGCTAAGCTTACCTTCACCAGTCCCTTACTGCTGTCCTCTGCTAACCTGTTTTCTGGGACCCTGCCTGGCTTACCTCAATTAGCGAGCCCAACGCTATACACCTTGTGACTGCCTACCCAGACACCACTTAGTACAATTTTGGGCGTCATCACTATATGGCCGTGCCAGTGAAATCATCAGTACACCTTTTAATACAACCTGGGTCAATGACCCCATTATCTCAACAGCAGAGGTGACAGCCTTCTTCCTGATGTACTCCCCAATTGTACCCAGATTCCTATGCACTATTGAGGGTTTTACACTGAGCATTAGGGACACTGTCATAGTTGCTGGTGTGCGAATGAGTTCCAAGGTGGGTGAACAGATAGCCAGGGCAAGTAAGGGGACTTAGTGAGTTCCAGGATCAAAGGCAGGAGGCATGGAGATTTAAGTAAACTGAAAGGGGAAAGAGTCAAGATAAAATAGGCAAAAGGGGAAATAAAATGAGCCAAAACAAGAGAGAAGAGAGGAGATTTAGAGACTTGAAGTAAAGGAAGAGAGATGAAGCAGTGTTAGATTGGAGTATGAGAAGAGTAGAGACAAGTGAAATGAGGTGAGATGAGAAGAGTAGAAATGAGACAAGTACAACACAAAAAAGAGACAAGTCAAAAAAAGGACACCAGAGCATGCAAGACTAACAAGACAGAGAACAAAACACAAAACTAGAGACAGAGGTACAGCAATATCAAGACCAGAGTACTAGATGCTACTCTACAACTTATATTATACTGTATGGTACTTAGGCCTCAGGGTTCAGGTCCAGGTCCTGGTAGCAAGTCGTGGTGCTGGGGCTCAAGATGAAGCCCAAGGATTGTGCAAGGTGGCAGTGATGGTCAATGCATGTCATGCAGCGCAAAGGAAACTCTTTGAAGGAAGATTTTGCTTTGAGAACATGGAGGCATGGAATGGCAGTGAGGCAAGGAGGCAAGTGGGAGAGGGACGTTGTGTGTGGAAGTCAGACTGGCAGTGATGCATGGTTGTAATGCATGATGGGCATTTTGGTGATAGCCAGGGAGGCCTTGGCATAGGCTAGGAGGAGTGCTGGAGTTTGCTGGCATTGGTGCTGATGTGGTGGCTATAGTTGGGAGAAGCACTAGGGATAGCCAAGGCCAGCGCTGATGTGGCGGTTGTGGGTGGTGATGGCTGAGGGGTGCCAGAGGTGGCGGTGGCTGGTGATAGTGACAGGTGGTGATGGCTGGAGGCTGCCAAGGTGGCTAGTCAGGTAGTGATCTGGGCTCGGAACAGTTGTGGAGGTTGGTTTGAGGAGATTGGAGTTTCAGGACCAGGGCTAAGTGCCAGAGGTTGATAGTGGGTTGTGACAGGTACTATGACTGTTTTGGAGATATTAAATTTTGCTTCTGACGTCTTACACTATGACTTCAGTATTTTCTCCAGATCATGAAAGCTGTCATCAGGCATGATAATCAATGATACAATGGTAACTAATCACCCAGCAGAGAGGAATCCAAAGAGAACAAGTCTGAGAATCCCCACTGCTTGGTGCAGCACTTCAATGGGGGGTAGAGGCATAAGAACAACTGTATAGCTGACCAGAGCTAATCTCAACTTAAGTGTGGGAAGTTCTGGAGGTTTCTCAAAAGAGAAATGACCTCTGGTGATCTCCAGAGATTTGTAGAGGTCTAGAGCAAGCTCTGGAGGTCTAGAATGAGCCCCAGGTGTCTTGGAGAGTGGTGCAAGAGGTGGATTAGAGTGTAGGAAAGTGTCTCAAGAGGAAATCAGTGTAGACCAAAATGGAAGTCTCCTGACAGTTACTGGCAAAGATTGAAACTCATTGCTTCTCTCTATGTAGGATTCCTCACACTAGTTCTCCAGAACTATGGTCTTCTTTGATGGGCCTCTTGAGTCAGGAGTTATCAGGTGATAGTGGCTGTCTTTGATTCTGGGTGACCCTATTTGCTAATGTCATGACCTCTTGACTCACATGTGGTGTGTCTTATATCCTATCCCAGCTTAGTGTACCTTATATAACAAAAATTATAATACTTCTACAAAACACACATTTGTAATGAGCATAACAGAAATGCAGGGAGTTCTGGAGGTTTCCTAAAAAGGAAATGACCCCTGGGAATCTCTGAAATCTTTGGAGGTCTAGAGCAAGCCCTGGAGGTCCTGGGCAGTGGTGCAGAAACAGACTGAAGTGCAGGGAAGTGAATCAAGGGGAAGTTAATGTGGACTAAAATGGAACTCCACTGACATTTTTCTCCAGAAGAATTATCTATTACACAGTTCAATCTTGCTGTTATTCAAAACAATGTCCAGCAACAATATCAACAATCTATTCAAGAATCCCATGTTGATCATCCTCAACTTCTTTGTATGGCAGAAACAGGGACTAGAATGACCTCAAATAATTATTGGATCCTGACTTTCTATCTTGGGCTTATACTGTTTGATCTACAGGTGGTATTGCTGATTTTCTTGGTGTCAGTTGCAGTCTTGTTTGCAACCAGCTACTTTCATTGGGAATTGCAGAGCCCAGAGAACAGCTTGTGCTCAGCCATGCATACAGACTGGAGGAAATTGGAGGCAGACAAAATGAAAACAGTAATGATATACTGGATCCCATTCTAGATGAAGAAGCATCAGCATCTAGTGCATCTGCAACTCCTGTGCAACTCAGAGATCATTTCAGAAGAGCTGGCATTTCTATCCTATATGGCATGCTATAGCATTATGTTTCCCAATAGCATATATAAGAATCTTTAATCAGAATTGATCCTGTCAGAAGGGTTTTGGAAGAATATGTATTCAATGACATGTCTATTCTGTGCCAGGACCTATGTCTTTATGGCATCATGATGGTCAAAACAGTCAGTTTGATTAACATTCTCTGTTTTTTCTCAATTCATCTGGTTGTTAGGCCTCATATGCTGGAAAATCATCATTTATGGCTTCATTTGAGATTCATTGTTGCTTTGAGAGCTCATAGTGATAATTTGGCACAAACTGTCTTGAATCTATTTCTAGAGGCTTGTCTGATTCATGGAGTACCTTCCAGAGTTCAAGAAGATCATAGAATAGAAAACTTCTATGTTGCTGCTTGGATGGAGGAAAATCTTGGAGTTGATAGGGGCTCCTATCTTTGGAGAAGGTGATTTCATTTTATTTCATAGCCAGATAAACCAAGCTCAACTCTTTTTAGGAGTGTTCACAATGTTAGAATTGAACGTCTCTGGATAGATGTCACTGCTCAAGTTGGATCTACTTGGGCAGATTTTTTCACCAGCCTGGAAATATAACATGGTTTGAACATCAACAATTCTCATCATCTCTCCTTGCTTCACTATCTGTTTCTTGGGACTATCAACACCCAATTGGAGTTCTTTGCTCAATCTTGAAACAATAACTGAGTTCGGATATGTAATGGTCTTTGTATATCCCCTCTTGATATGTTTACCTTTGATACTATAATTCATGGTATCAGAGGTAGGTCATTATCTCTAGACCAAATTCCAGTCTCTGGTGCTCAGCTAAATGAAGAATCAGTGTCTCACAAAGAATTAGAAGTCTATGGCTTGGACGGGGAGGAAATGACAGAGGAGCACCTACATTCATTGGATGACAACAATCCTAGAGATGATGGTGCCGGCGCTGATGTGGCGTGTGGCGGTCACAGCGGTGATGGCCAGGGGGTGCCACAAGTGGTGGTGGCTGTGGTGGTAACAGCGGCAATGGGCGGTGATGGCCAGGGATGCCGCAGGTGGTGGTGGCTGGTGGCGTTGACAGCCAGTGATGGCCGGTGATGGCCAGGGGAGTTGGCTGGGTAGTGGTCCGGGCCCGGGGCGGTCGTGGGGGTGGTTTTTGGAGGGTTGGAGTCCCGGGGCCGGGGCTGAGTCCCAGAGGTCGGTAGCGGGTCGTGACACGGACCGCTACCCAGCCAACTCCCCCAGCCATCACCGCTCATCACCGCCCATCAACGCCACCAGCCACCGCCACCTGCAGCATCCCTGGCCATCACCACCCATCACTGCCCATTGCCACCACAGCCACCATCACTCGTGGTACTCCCCGGGCCATCACCACCGTGACCGCCACATCAGCGCCAGATCTCGGCTATCATACTACATCAGCACTGGCACCACCCGTCACCCCCGGCCCGTGCCGAGACCCCCATCACGCATCATGATTGCACATCACTGCCGCCAACCTCCGCATGCCACACCCCGCTCCTGCTCCCTCCTCACTGCCCCACCACTGCGTGTTTCTGCGCTTCCAGTGCGAGACCTCCGCGCCGCATGACATGTCTTAAAGCTTGCCCCGCCCCGCGCAGCCCCCGGGTCTCACTCCAAGCCCCGGCGCCGCGACCCGCTGCTGGAACCCGGGCCTGAGCCCCGGGCCATACATACTGCATAGTATATAAGTCGTAGAGTAGTAAGTAGGTACTCTAGTCTTGATATTACCGTAACTCGTCTCGTTTGTTGTGTTTTTGTCTCTGTTTCATTTCTCGTGCGTCCCAGTCTCGTTACTTTTACTTGCTTCTTTTCTCGTCGTACTCGTCTCGTTTCATCTCTCTGTCTCGTCTCCACTTGTCTCGTACTTCCAATCTATTCTCGTTGTTCTCCTTTCTCTTTTCCACTCTAAGTTCTCTTGACTCCCCATTCCCAGCTCCTCTCTTCGACTTAATCATTTCCATCTCCTGTTATCTTATCTCGACTCATTCCCCTTTTGGTTATCTGACTTCCCCAGTTCTGTTTCCATCCCCGGGACTCGCTAAGTCCCCGCACTTGATTATCTCTTGATCCCCGGGACTCGTTCGCTCACCGGCGCTCGCTCGTCTCATTCTCCTGCACCCCCGGAACTCATGCCAACCCCCGGCACCCATCCCCCACCCTTCCCGGCACTCGTCTCAATCACTGGTGCTACCGGCCCTCCCCCACACACCGCCCTCGCCCTGCTTTGGTCTCCTACGCCTCGTGTCCCTCCCAGTGCCCTGTGTCTGTGTACACGGTGAACAGCACGTAAGGTGTCCACCCAGTAGACTGAGCCCCCATGGTCAGCAGAACCTGACACCAAGTGTCAATCAGACGACGCCATCAGTTGTGCAACACTTTGGCCGCACAAAATTTTGATCAGCTCGTTACCAACCATATAGCATACCACGCACTGTCCATGGCCAGCGAATTCAAATTCGAGAGGCTTGCAGATCGGATTGATCGTGGTGATTTTCCTGGTGAGTCAAATCTCCTTTCCTGCTAGATTTAGTCCTCATTTTTCTTAACTTGAGCTGTTGTCATACTCTTTGTTGAATTCTGTACTCTATGTTACCGACCTATCACTA
>JABCKQ010017658.1:0-12793 GCA_018857305.1 Termitomyces sp. T159_Od127 | reverse complement strand
CAATCTATTCTAATTGTTCTCCTTTCCCTTTCTACTCTAAGTTCTCTTGGTTCTCCGTTCCTGACTCCTCTCTTCAGTTTAATCATTTCCATCTTCCATTATCTTATCTCGACTCTTTCTCCTTTCAGCTGTCTAACTTCCCCGGTTCTGTTTCCATCCCCGAGACTCGCTAAGTCCCCACGCCTGATTATCTCTTGATCCCTGGGACTTGCTCGCTCGCTTGTCCCATCCTCTTGTATCCTCGGCACTCACGCCAACCCCCGGCACTCGTCCTCCATCCTCCCCGGCACTCGCCCCACTTGCCGGCGCTACTGGCACTCCCTCACATACTACCCCTGCCCTGCTTTGATCTCCTACACCTCGTGCTCCTCCCAGTGCTCTGCATCTGTGTACATGGTGATCATCACGTAAGGTGTTCGCCCAGTAGACTGAGCCCCTGTGGTCAGCGGAACCTGACAATGGCATTCTGTCACTGGTGCCCTGCCAGCAACAACTCCAACTGTGACAGGCCATGGTCAAGCTCCATGGGCAGGTCAAAGGGCATCCGCATGATGCCATCCTGGAGTGACGCCTGGGCCGCTGACGCACCATCAAGGAGCAGCTGGTGCTCCCGGACCCACCCTACATCAACAATCAGCCTCCAAAAAGGGTAAGAATGGAGTGACTTCTTACGCAAAACCCCCTCCTAGCTGGATGCCGCCTCCACCAACGCCCAATCCCTCTGCTGAACTGCTTCTCACTTAGCTGCCTGAGCCAGCCTGACTGCCTCCCCTTCGCCTGGCACCAGCTTCACTACCCTCAACTCTGACTCCACCACCTGGGCCCGCAGAGCCTCCAACTCTGCCTTCTGCTCCCTCACCGCTGCCAGCACCACGTTCTGGTCCTGCCTCGCCCTGTCCTGGTCCATCACCATTGTCACCAGCTCATCCCATTGCCACTCAGACTGCGCATACGCCTCCTGAAGCCGCCGGTGCAGATCCATGGTGGACACCAGGAGACTCTGCTCCATGGTCTCCTGGGGGGCGGGTTGGGGTTGCGCTGAGGTCAGCAAGAAAATATGGATCTCCAACAGGCCTGCCAGCAACATGTTGCCTTGTGACCTCTTGCTTGGGCTGGCCTCAGGAGATGGGGACGCTTGCCGCTTGCTCTGGGCAACCGCTGATGGCCCCTGCCTGCCATGCAGCGGGCCCACCCAAATCACAGCCATCGGGGCTGACTCCTCCACCTCGCTCCTGCTGGTGTCCTCCTCTGACTCAGATCAATCCTCCCTGCTTCCCCCAGGGTGTGAAACCTGCCCGCTGGCCGTCGACGCCTCCACTGACCGCACCTTTGCCCTACTCTCCATCTGCTCCAGAACCCATGTCAACTCCCACCTCTGCTCAGCCGCCACACACATTGCCTGCCACAACTGTGATACTGAACACCTCTCGTGCTTGGAATGGCACAAGAGGCACACTGACGAGTCCTGGTGGCCCCCAGTCACTGGCGCTTTGAACTCATACAAGTTCCCCTGATGGGCACAGAACACATACTAGGGAAGGGTAAGAACAGCTCATGGGTAAGAAATGAGGCACTCACTGGGCCATGCGTTCGACACCACACTTGCATGGGGGGACCTCGGGGATGACCAATCACTGCCGCAAAACAATCTGGGGTCACATCAGCCTGCGCTACCTGATGGGCCGCCAGTATGGGATGGAACACCCCAGGGGCCAAGGGAGGTCACAAGGGACGAGTCGGCGACACCGGAGTTGAATGGACGGGCCGATGCTGCATGACGACCTCTGGAAGTATGCGAGAGGGCTCCACCACCAAAGACAACACACCTACAACATGCTGTGTTAGTATGGGTGGGCACCAGAGGACAGACAGCTCACAACGCTTTGCCTCAGCCTACCGGTGGTCCCAGCAACATTTGAACAAGGCATGATGCTCTCCATAGGCCACCCAAGCACTGGCATTACTTTCATTGGAAGGGGGAGGAGTAGGCAAAGACGACAAAGAGGAAGACATGAAGGAAAGGCGGTCAGGGAAAAAATTGGCAAAATTTTTTTTTTTATCTGCGTATGGGACTTCTTGCTGCCAGACTTTGACTTTGACACCAGAAGCAGCACCACCACCCACAACTCTGCGCGTCTCAAGGGTCATATACATGGTAGGACTCACCATCAGATATTACCTCAAATTGATGATACTGATGAGTATGGTTATGTTCATCCCAAGAGTATGATGCACCCACTTCAAGTGTCCGTCGTGCATTCCATGCTAGGATGTCTACAATCAAGCAGGTTTGATAAAAGGACCTTCGCTGATATGGGGCTCCAGTGTGTCCATGGCATACTTTCACATACCAATCTCTGATGGCAAAGTGGGTTCTGAGTACTGAGGCTCGTGTCAGGACTGCAAATATGTCAAACGCTTTGTCATGAACCAAAATCTCATTATGAGATACCATTGTAGCTTTGAAACGGCGGCCACGGAATTGTAGGACATTGAATGGATCTCCTGGGTATGGCTGCATGCTTTCTAACATTTCTTCTACCTTGTTGCAGGCAGCATCGCCAAGGGCGTGGCACTTTGACTCCATGTCAATCAAAGCCAGTTTTTCCCAGGCATCTTCCACCGGGTAGGCGTAAGTTTTCTTAAATGGCATACCTGGCACCAATAGTACCTCCTGATTGTAGTCGTCCACAGGCTGTTGTTCCTTTTGCCGTGGGTTGTTTACCTGTGGCACACTCGTTTCATCATCATCTGCATCTGAGTCAGTTACTGATTGTAAGTCAGGCAATGAGTCTTCATTGCTGTCGTTTCCTTCAAGTCCCGAACCCTGATTCAGGGTATCCACTGTGTCCCAATTGATCATTCCAATGGATAGCTCAGTGGTCTCACCCAGGCTCTTTACGTGTAGTTGCTTGGTCTGGCTCAGATCTACGTGGATACCAAAGGCACTCATTCCTGGTGGTTTGCCGTTCTCAGACCTAATCTTATTCTTGCCTGGGCAATTACGAGCGAAGTGTCCTTCTTTACTGCACAGAAAACATTTTTCCGCTGCCTTGAGTTCCTCTTTGTCTTCTTTGCTAAGGAATTTTCCCCGCTGATCTAGGTCTCTCTTTCCAGCTTTATACCCAGGCCCGGTCTTATGGTATTGGCTAGGTTTGCCATTTGGCCTGTTGACTCTCCTGCGGCCAAAGTTGTTTTTCTGCTTCCTTTGAAGTTTCTCAATCAATTGGTTGAGTGATTGATCTTTCCCTTAGATGATTCCTCTCAAGGTCCTGTGGCCTGTGGGCTGGGGTTGTGTCTTGGGTTCCCGTTGTGGCGGTTACCATTGCTAGGGAGGTCTCAAATATCAATGCTATCCACCAGCTCTAGATATTCAGCTTCCCTAACCATTTCCTTCCAGGTGGTGTATTCGGGGTTCATATGTTCATGCAACAACACCTTACGGATTGAGGGTTGGAATCCATTAAACAGCTTAACGACACGGGCTTGTTTGCTTTCTGCCCCAACTAAAGTAAATAATTTGTCAAGGTCAGCCATGTATTCTCGGACCGATCAGTTATTCTGAACATAGCTATTTAGTCGCTCACACTGCTGATTCCTAAAGTCAATCAGGAAACAGTAATTGAAAAGTTCAGTGAAGAACTTCTTCAGCTTCCACTTTTTGGGGTTCAGCGACACGCAGCGGGTGTAGAACGTGTAGGCCTTCCCTGTCAGGAATTCCAAAAGTACCATGACTTATTGTCTGGTTTTGATGTATCCGTATTTAACCTATGCGGTTCCGTGTGTTAAAAACTTGTGGAAAGCTCTAATGTCCACACGGCCATCGTAAATTTCTGGAGGGGTGGATTTAATGGTGGCCCTCTGCATGTGCTGTGGCGACAATAATGAGATCAAGATGACAAAGTGGAACTGGTGTAGCCCAAGTAGCTCGAGTCACTCTCCAAGCTATTGTCGCTGCTGTACCCATCTTCTGATTCTGAATCTGAGTCGCTCCTGTCTGAGTTGTCTGATGAGTCTGGGAATTTCCCACTGCAACATTTTCTTATTCTTAAGGTATTCCAGCACTTCCTCACATGATGTCTCGCCCTGCCCCTTGTTCCTCTGGCCTTGGCATTCCTTCCTCACCAACGATGTCTATGTCACTGGTGGGTGGCATAGGGCACTCTGGGTTTGGAGGGTTAATTTGGAGATCTAGGACTCGACAATCATTGAACTCCACGGGCGTTTCTTGCTGCAATTGCAGGTCATATTCTAATTCTTCCATCTGGATTGATCCCCAGTTTCAGGGGTCTATGGTTTTCCCTTTTACCAGCGGGTTTTCGCCACCTTTGATCTTCTTAGTGGCCTCAGCTTTCCTTTTGGTTTGGAAGGACAGTACTTTTTCCATCCTTCTTTCAATGTGTTCCCTTTCGACCTCAGTGAGTTGACTGTGTGCTTCTGTGAAAGCATTCTCAGCTTTGTCAGGAGCATCTTCTACATATGGGTTCCTTGCCCGATGTGTAGGGGTGTTATAACTAGTATTGTTATCTGATATGTAGCTGGTATTGTGTTTGTCTATGTGTTCCTCAACATCAGTTAGTATACTGGACAGACTACTATCCTGCTCATCGCCCTTTACAGGTGCGGTATTTCCACTAGCCAAGGGCTCAGCGGCATCCAAATCTATCTCAGTAGGCATCACGGTGTGGTTAGCACTCGTGGAATCTCTGATATAGGGTCCCGGTTCCATTATATCAGATATGGGTGATTGCTCGGGTCCATCCAGTGCTCCTGGGAAACTAGGGCATTGGAGGAGTCCCGTATTTTGTATGGCCATCAGGCTAAGTCTGCGGGTCAGTCTTCCTGGTTGCTGATGACGCAGGGAGTATCTAGTAGACATAGTTAGTCAATAATTTTTTGTATGGAGATTCACGGAGCTGGAGGGCCACAGTTGATCAGACTGTGGTGTACCAATGCGCTAGAGTCGCCTGAAGGTGTGGATAAGAGTAGAGGACTTGTGATAAGTTTAAAATATGTAACGGCAGAGTGGTTACAGTGCCGTCACAAGAAATGAGAGTTCCTCACACAATAAAGAACTGGTTTAAGTCCTCGATTGGGAGAAAAAGCTACCCTATGAGTACATAGTTAAATGTTTTTATAGTACTGGATAGCTAGTACCCGAAGCGGATAATAAGCGGTCATTGGCAAAAGAAACCACCTGGACTCACGTCATCCCTGGCTAGTTAGGCAGGTCAGGCACCCACCCCCTACCATGGCTAATTAGCCTGGATGTTCAAATTATCCGCCACTGGCAATATTGATGGATATTTTGCTACTTTTTCCCTATTTAGATATTAGTTTATCTCATCAATACCATCTATCTTGTCATTAATACCATCAACCATCTCATCATCATTCCACCATCGCTCTCTGCCATCGATCCTTTGTCATCACCTTCCCTGCCAGTTCCACCATTGCTCCCCACCATCAATCCTTTGTCATCACCTTCCCCGCCATCAATTCCGCACAAACATTCATCAAAACCACTGCCCACTGTTCTATATGCCCATCAACCATCTTCCCATGCCGTCCCTGCCATCAGAGACATTCATTGATATTCATCCCTGCCATCACTATTGCTTGTCTGCCATTGATTCAACTCAAACATTGCTCCGTGCATTGATTCTCACAGCTTTGTGCGCCCTCCATTTCACATCCATGTCAAGTTATGCTCTGCCGCCATTCATTTACATTTCATTAGTTAGTTTATTTACTATTTCTCAACTTATGACATGTTAAAAATAATTTTCAACTATTCATTCATAACAGCTTGTGAGAAAGAATAATAGTCTATTACAATGTGGTACATATGTAACTAAGATGAAGGCAGCACCGCTGTTGATAATGAGCTCTTCTTACACGGGCCTCTCTTTTTCCCGGCATCTGATCATTGTTTGTGTTTTTTGACAGGTCTAGCAAGCAGTGTGCCTGAAGCAGATGAATTGATGATTTGAATGTTGTTGACAGCAGGTGTGCCTGAGGCAGATGAATGAATAAACTGAATATTGTTGATGGCCCACGTGGTATCGATGATAGAAACAGGTGCTTGCTGCAATGTAGATAGTTGCTGTGATGCAGTGTCCTCAGAAGCCGTTTCAGGCTCGTCGACTGCCATGGGCTTGTCTGGACGTGGGGCGGTTGGGGTGGCACCGTTGGAAGCAGTAGCTGAAAGAAAATCAGATATTAGGATGAATGGTTTGAACATAAAGGAATCACATACCTGATGCCAAGTAGTCCTCACGCCACTTTGCCCACTCATCATTCTCCATCTGCCGAAAAAATGTTGTACCTGATAACCACGCACCAAGGAGGACATCAACCTCAGGGCACGTCAGCTCACTGGGGGACATGAACCTCCCGATAGGCCACTTTTCAAATGAGTACACCATAAGGTATGGTGTACTTCTCTTCGAAGCCGACGTATACCATGCGAACTTTGCCAAGGAGTGATTCTGTAATGATATGTCAGTCATTAGCCGCTGTCACGCCAAAATTTTCTTGAGTTGCTTACCAAGGGATGAATTGATGAGATTTTTGAGTTGCGTCTTCAGTTCTGCGGTTGTTGATGATTGCTTATTCACCATCCCTACAAAGTACATAGTCATTGAAAAGAAAGGTTGAGAGCAAATGACATACTTGCCTTCAACACCAGTGAGGCAATATGCCTCAAATGATGATGCAAGTCCATGGAATGTTGTCTTGAATTGATGGAACAAGAAGTCACGCACACGATCAGATGTGTAGGCAACAAATGGATGTAGGAACCCATCAGCGGATGATCAGGAGGCGATGAGGAAAACCTCTGTGCCTGTCCGCACATGCAGGGCTTTGATCTAATGGCTTGGTCAATGTCTTGAACATTGGTGACAGTATGATTGATGATTTACATAGTTCTCTATAGTCAGTAAGCTCTGAGTAGCACTATTGAAGGTTTCTAATCCAACGTTGTGTTGGCCATATGTCAAATTGGCACGATGTTCCTTAAGCTTGTCCATGAGGGGGTCCATCAATGCAATCTTTTCTTCTTCCGACATGGAGTTCCATTTCTCACGAAGGGTCATTGACAGCTGGTGGACTTTCTGCTGTTCTTCACCTTCGAGATCTATTTGCTGGTGGTGAGCATTGCAGAAGCAATAAATACAACAATGTACATACTTTCATTTGCCTTTTTGGCTTCGTGATGCAGGAACACATTCCAACGTGACACTGCCTGTGCCTTGCTCTTCAGGTGGCCTGTCTGGAGGATTTCAGCCTTGTAATAGTCCAGTGTGTGACCACCAAATTGCTCACGAAGCTTGATGGCCTCGGCTTCTATGAGTTTGACCGCAGCTTGGAGTGCCGACAAATATTCCTCTTGACGAGCATCGCATTTTGCCTTGGCTTCGGCTTTTGCGGCAGCAGTCTTCTTCTGTGATTTTCGCTTTTTTTTGAGACGGTGAGGCCGGTGGCAAGATGCGTCCGCAATAATATGTTGTGTTAAATTCTGGTAGCGTTTTGGAGCTTTGATAGCTGTTGTGAGAATGGCCATGACACAGGAAGACAAATTGTGAGGAAGGCTATAGGAAATGAAATTTAAACAAATATTGAGCGACAATACACATGATAAAGGACAACATCTACAGAGGTGATGGCTTAACAATATGATCCCAGATCCATTTGGCCTCCATTCGCAGCATGTCTTCAAGGCAGACGTCTCGAATAAAGACACCTCGTTTGCCTTGCGAGGACACCAAAGCCTGCTCGAGAATCATGACCACAACTTGATTGTATCCATGACTCCTGATGTAGGAATCGATGGCTTCACCAAATGAGATTGAATATTTGATGCTTGGGAGGACAGGGCTTGAGACTGTATCAACAATACCAGACAAAGATCAGATATGCTGATAGAAGAAGGGATCAGCAGTCGAAGAGGCTGAGGGAGAATTGTTGAGTGAAATACCGTTGACTGTGTGTAAACTGGCATCAGTAGAACAATTCAACACCAGTCAGAAAGCTTACGGTGTGCCTGTAGTCCTGTTATATTGGGAGTAGGAACTTTGGGCTTTGTAGGGCTGCTAGCTTGGGACTTCATGGGACTTGCATACCTCGATGCAGAGGGCTGACTTGGACCTGAACTCTGTGGAATGGCTTGCTTGACTGAGCTCGACGTCCTAGAAGGTGTGGAAGGTGCTGGGCGACCAGGAGTAGATGGAGGCTGAGACTGAGGGTCATATTTGACAGTATCTATATTCAAGATCAGTGTAATCAGGACTGTACAATATGTGTATAACTCACAGTAGTCTGGAGCCTGATCTCCTCTGAAGTTCATTCCTTTCGAGACCTTAAAGATGAGAGCACCACGAAATGTCAAAAACTCTGAGCAGGAGGCAAAATGGCTTTTGGAAACTTCAAGTTGCATAGCAGCATTGTTAGGCCCCTCCCTCAATGAGAAAAAAAGATCAGACTACATCAATAACAAGGGCTGTAAGTACTCACCATTCCGAATAAATGCCAGGTATTTGACCAAGGAAAACTGCCCAGTATGGCCCAACAAACTGAGAGATGAAAAGAGAATGCCGGATCCGGTTCTGCATCGATTTGAGATCCAGTTTTTCCTCTATGAGACGTTGGACAAATGCTTGGAGACAATTGATCCTTTTTGCGTTGTCAGAACTAAGGCATTTGACTGGCAGTGGAAAGACAGGATGGTGTTTGCCATGAGTCAAGAAAGGCCTAGACAAAGTTGTTAGATCGCAATATGCAGTGTAAAAGATCAACATACATGGACTCCCTGAGTCCAGGACTGGCTCCTCCCAGAACTACAATCCTGGGCCTCGCTCCATGAGAGGACAAAAATGTACGTGGAAGACAAAAACGAGTGTAAGTAAGTAATGGTAAGATGAAAGAAGTTCCAATTGATGGATTGATCAATCATCAAATGTGTCACACCAATCCGCTTGACCATACACATCCCTTCGTCTACCTTCTTCCATGCTGCTTAAAATAAAAGTATGGTCTCTTACCATGTATTGTAGTTGTTTGAAACATTCAGAGTTGGTTTTAAGATTTTTTTCCATGTCCATGGGAAATGTTGACATTGTCTGTCTCCCAGGTCATTGTACAACCAACACTCAAGATCTCAAGAATATTGTATTTGATTCATATAACAAATTATACCGGTTCGACAATACAAATTTGAGGTACTCTATTTACTAATGGACAAGTCGCCTAGAAAATTCATGATACCATTAAGTGCTTCCACCTCGTCGTCGTCGTCATCTTCAACTTCCGGCACAGGATCGTGTTGGAAATCAGAACTGTTTGCAGGTTCTGCAACCACAACATTCTGGGTGACAGTGTCCACTGGCATTGATCCTTTCTTGACACCAGGTCATGGACACCTGTAAACCCCGGAAGTAAATATATCTGAGATATCCTTGTGAGAAGTGCAGTGTTGATACGGCAGCGGCGAGTGACAAATTCATTGACAGCACCGTAGATTGGTAGGCTTGCATCTTTGATTGCCTGTAGACATATAGTGAAGTGGCGTTCTTTGTCGAGAATTGATGTGTGCAACCGTTGAACTTCAACATTGCACCGAATGATTTCCTCATGGGCACATTTAACCTTTTGATCCTTCTTGATCAACTCACGGATCACAAGCTTTGCCCATGGCTTGTCAGTAATGTCATGGTTAGTGTCTCTAATGAGCGCAAAGTCCTCCAGGAAGGTGTAGTGAGAGACTTTGGACCAGTCTAGAGTTGGCTTCGGTGGATTGAGGGCAAGCGCAGCTTTGTTGTACACAGCAACTGCACGATGGATGGCCTGACAATGGGTTTGCAGCGATTTTGCGATATGAGTTTGCATTTTGTAAGCTTAAATAGCATTAGCTTGCATCATGTGTAAAAGAATAATGCAGGAGATGCAAATGTCCACTGGTGTTCACGACTGATATTGAGTCGTTCCTCCAGTAGGATGATGTCACGGGTCAGTTGATTGTGACATTCATCTGCATGACGTCTTTCCATCTCCCGTTTCTGAGTTGAAGACAGTCCTGATGCATATGTTTCCGTTGCTGCATCATCCAGCGTGGAGATCAAGAATTGGCTATTTGCCGATTTGTAGGTTTCCCTGAGATTAAGATCAGTGACATCACAGGGTTTCAAGTCAAAAACATCACTTACTCTGCCTCTCGGAGTTCTCAAAGATGTTTGACATATGCTATCTTGAGTACATGTTCCTCGGGCTCCTTCCTCAATGTTAAAAAATATTCCTTCTCATTGAGTCTCCACTTTCCCAAGTCTCCTTCTTGAATGTTAAACTCTTGCTTGGCATGCGCAAGTTTGGGACCATCATCTTTTATGATATGTAATGCTTGAGTGTAGTTGTTGTATAGCATGGTGCCAAGACTCTCGTACTTCTCCTGATCCCACTGCTGGAAGAAGAGATCAATAAACACGCGACGTCGATGTTTGGACATATATCAGATAATGGGAGCAAGTTGATTAGACAAACTGAACACATGTTCAAGCGTTTTGAGGTCTTCCAGGCCCATGCCTTCAATGATACTCGGATGATATTGTACCTGGCATAGAAAGTTGTGGGAGTAGCCATGAAACGTGTTGATGCAACAGACACAATGTCGTTCCTTGAACAACAAGCCAAGCAAACTCCTGGCTATCGTGCCATCAAAAATACAACCAATGTCATAGGCGATTAAGAATTCAGGCGGTAAGACATTGAGAGCCTTGGCAATGATTGCCAAAGGATATTTGGCCCTGTATCAATATATTCGTAAGCTTGCTTGCTGTTCTAATGATGCTAAAGACTTACAATTCCCCTGACCATACCATGTCTATAATCCACAGAATAAATCCATGGCGACATGCACTGGCAAAAATTCCAGACTCATCAAATATTCCCCACATTTTTTTGTTAGATTCAGCAAACGCGGCTTTCCAGTTTTTGGCACAAGGTTTCATGGTATGAACATCATCTGTTGGATCTCCGGCATTGTCAGAAGCGATCAAGATGCTGTCATCTTCCAACTTGGATGCTGCACCCACATCAACAATGGCGGCCACAATGTCCAATGATTTTTGTTGCAGGTTTTGCTGAGGTTTCTTAACTTCATTTGCAAACCCGTTAACAAATTTGTTACTGATATAATAGTTGCTCTCCTTGAATGTCCTTAGATCACCAACCTGACGGTTGCCTGGAAGACCGACTCGCTTCAATGAATTGTTTCCATCGAGTACAAACATTTGGGAGAACTTCAATGGTGGTTCATCTTCCAGCTATCAAAAATGTCAGTTTGACACATGAATGATGAAGGTTTGATGTGACCCACTATGTTGGAGGACGGAGGACATGAATTCAGGATCCTCCAATTCTCTGCATCACAGCCAAGTTCCTTGGCGACACACTTGTCAATGATGCGAAGAACTGCAAGATAGATGTCAAACGCGTTTGAAAGGCCATCACGATATTGCCGATGATATGGCATCTGCAGAATTGTTACTTGAAGGAAATTGAAGTCTGTATGGAGATCTTACCATGTAGAAATCACAGAGTACCTTAGCAAAAGCTTCAATGCTGAATGAAGGCTTGCGCCTTCTTATTCGGTAGTACAACTCAAGTGTGCATAAGGACATGGCAAGGGATGGGCTCTCTGGTGTTGTTCTGAGGTAACCCTGTTGCACCAAAGCAATGGAAATGGACTTTGTTGATTCGGCTTGATGAATGATGGCACATTTGTCCAATGTGAAGATGTCAACAACAGAGATAGAATAATCATATTCGGCATTGAAATGAGAGTCATTTGTCATCTTGGCATCAGGGTACTTCCACGTGAGATATGCATCGGTGAGGTCTTCCATCAATGGCTCCCAGTTACGCTGAAGTCTTTGGAGTCTCTGGCGCCAAGTCCTACTGTTTGTCACGACCCGCTACCGACCCCCGGGACTCCAGCACTCCCAAAACCACCCCCACAACCGCCCCGGGCCCGGACCACTACCCGGCCAACTCCCCTGGCCATCACCGGCCCTCACCACCCGTCAACGCCACAGCCACCACCACCTGCGGCACCCCCCGGCCATCACTGCCGTGACCACCACATCAGTGCTGGGTCTCGGCTATCACATCACACCAGTGCCGGCACCACCCGTCACCCCCGACCCGCGCCAAGACCCCCATCATGCATCATGATCGCGCATCACTGCCGCTGACCTCCGCACGCCACGCCCTGCTCCCGCTCCCTCCTCACCACACCACCACTGCGTGTCTCTGTGTTCCCAGTATGAGACCTCCATGCTGCGTGACATGTCTCAACCTCGCCCCGTCCTGCGCGGCCCCCGGGTCTCATCCCAAGCCCTGGCACCGCGACCCGCTGCTGGAACCCGGGCCTGATCCCCGGGCCATACGTACTACGTAGTATATAAGGTGCAGAGTAGTAAGTAGGTACTCTAGTCTTGATATTACCATAACCCCGTCTTGTCTGTTGTGTTTCGTCTCTGTTTCGTCTCTTGCATGTCTCAGTTTCATTACTTTTACTTGCTTCTTTTCTCGTACTTGTCTCATTTCGACTCTCTGTCTCGTCTCCACTTGTCTTGTACCTCTAATCTATTCTCGTTGTCCTCTTCCCTCTTCTCTACTCTAAGTTCTCTTGACTCTCCGTTCCCGGCTCTCTTCTCTTAGACTCAATCGTTTCCATCTCCTGCTATCTTATCTCGACTCTTTCCCCTTTTGGCTATCCGACTTCCCCAGCTCTGTT
>JABCKQ010017657.1:0-11413 GCA_018857305.1 Termitomyces sp. T159_Od127 | reverse complement strand
AGTATATGTAAGTAATGTACCCTGGTCAATGTATAAATGGAACCAGGGACATCTGTAATTCAGGTCTAATTATATACATATGAGAACAAAGGAACCACTGTGGCCTTTGCATCATTGTTTGTGGTACAATGAGGCCATGGTTCCAACACCGTGCATGTGGACATTGTGCTTGCCACATAAGGAATCACCCGGTGATTTGAGCCCCCATGGTCAGCGGAACCTGACAGTGATGCACTTGATATTCAATTCTTGTATCACCTGTGCAAAGGATTTGATGGCAATGTTAAACCCAACTATATTGAGAGAAGTACATTTTATTGGCAATCACATCGGAATATGTACTATCAAGAAGCCATTCATCATTTGCCATTGGCATCTTTCCAACTTCACAGATTTGATTCTTTGTGATACACCAGATTTGCTTTGCAACTTTCCAGGTGGTCGAACAAGGCAGCAAAAGAAATATTGCAATTAATGAGAGTGATATCATATATTTTGTGACTTGCTTTGGTAAAGCAGCAATGAAACTTCCTATTGATGTGAGATTGGGGTATATCTGTCCAATTTTTTTTTTTTGCATAGAGCTGCTGGATGATAATAATGAATCTTTGTTGATTGTCATACTGGCCACCGCGCTCCTTGAGGGCCAACCGGCCCTGTTGATAGCTTTGTCCACTGTCAAAGACCTTTCCTCTCTTTGACCATTTCTTTTTTCTCAATAGAACAATAGACGTGGATACATATATATAACGACTACATACATACAACACACCCTTAGTCACTTATACAAGAGTAAGGGTGAGTTACTATTTGATTACATCGGATATAGAAGACTTACTTATATTTCAGATTGTTATTCGTGTCTATAGGGTCTCGATTTCTTACAATCTTTAGTGATCCCAGACTTCAGTAGAACTGCCAAGACCTATACTAGATTCCCGCTAAGTATATTCTATAACATCACATGATTGACAACCAGGGACGACGCCCCATAAAGATTGAGCTCGGAGGGCGGCTTTCATATTCTCGGACCAGATGTGATACTTGGTACCGTTAGACTTCGCAACCTGTAAGGTTTTCCTTTCTCTGTCAGTGGGCCCATAACCTGACTTGAGCCCCAGGACGAAGACATAATTATATAGCTAAATATTTTGAGCATCAATTGACAACACGATGACCACAAAATGAGCTTAATTGGCGCTTTCTTCAACATAATGTCTGACAGCGAATGAGTTCCTCAGCATCTGTGGCATAGATATAGAAAATTTTCTGTCTATCTTAACATAAGGGCGTAAGATCTGTGTTCTCATGGGTCAAACAAGCTGTCGATGCTAAACATGTAGTAAAAAGTTGCAGTTCCCTATAGATGCCGACAGCGGACATTCTAACGGTCTCTCCTGTAAGCAGGTGGGAGAGAATGTATTCTAACTTCGTCTCTAGGCAAATGCAGCGATAGCGGGACCGAACGCATCATTTATTTGGGACAGAAGCTCTTCACCTGCCGGAATGACATTGTCCTGCTCTACGTCAATTTTCTTTCGCCAAAAAGACTCAACGAAAAGCGCACCGGGGCACAGGCAATGAAGGAAGACGCCAAAGTATCTTTGTCTTCACTCAGAATTTCCAAGTCCTTTTTAAAAAGGGCAGGGACAAGTTCGAGAGGAAGAGCTTGCAAGGCGGCCTTGCGCGCGACAATGTCCGTCAAAGACTGCTGGATGTTGGGAAGTAGAGCCTGAAGGTCACCGAGGATAGCCTGCGCATCACATGTTCTGAATGGGCAAGCGGCACCCTTGAGTTAAATGACAGTTAACATATGGAAGAAGGCGGAAAGAATGATCGCTACAGACATGCACGTCATTTGTGGTACCAACAAGAGTAAAGTCGAGGTCAACGGCGTTTTTGTGAATTAACTAAAACAGAGACAGTGTTTCAGGGTACGAAGACGTCAACTCATGAGTGATGGGGAGGAACTCGTACCATAGCCTGGGTGAGATTTCCGTCAGAGGTGGGGAAGGCATCGATTGAACTAAGAAGGCTATTCAAAGCGGGCGCGATGTTGTTGTTGATGTCGTCCTCAAAATCTGGGCAACGGACGTCTGAGCGTATGAGGTGATGGCGAGGGAAGCAAGGACGAGGAGGCTCTTGAATTGCATAGTGAAAGGATGTGGAATCCGTGACGCTTCGCAGGTTTCCAATATTCTTTTATATACAAATTGGCGAAGGAACCTTGATTATTTGTAAACTTGGCTGACACCCATGTCTCAGGCTTCACTCATGGATAATCGAAGCTTATCCATTAATCAATCTGCCCAATGGCGTCTTATAGGAACATTCAATAGCTCACGAGTTCTATTTCAGCTCTCAAGTGGCTTCCCAGACATCTTTTTGTAGAGCAGTGGCGATCTCGATGGAAGCAGATGACTGGAAGGTAAAACCTCAGTGAGAGTTAAACACTACAATATATTATGTGTACCTGCGATAGCACAAGGTAAACTACATGATATCAGTGAGCGTAACTGACAATTATTATAAGGATACGTACACCTCAGTGAGAGTTAAACACTGAGGTGTGATGTGACAAATTAGCCGACAAAAATGCACAGTCCGGTGAAGTCCGTAAGGACACCCACAAATCCCAACACTCCCCCTCGATATGAGCGGCGGATTACTCGATACCAAGAAGTTCACGAAACCTTTCGAACTTGACACGAGCAAGTGATTTGGTGAAAACATCGGCGATCATATCGGAAGTAGGAATGTAGTAAATCCGGATGTGGCCTGAAGAAACAGTTTGTCGAATAAAATGAAAATGTACGTCGATGTGCTTGGTGCAACCATGGAAAGTTGTATCCTTGGAGAGTCGAATAACACCTTGATTATCGCAGTAGAAATTAGATGGAATAGAAAAGGAATAATAAAAGGAACGTTCAGTAAGTAATTTGTGGATCCAGATGATGTCTTTGGCGGCGTGCGTGAGCGTGGCGTATTCCGACTCAGTGCTGGAAAGTGTAATGATGGGTTGTTTCTTGGAACTCCAGGAGACAACACCATGTCCGACGAAGCAAGCAAAACCAGAGATAGCATGACGGTGAGGGTGAGAAGCCCAGTCGGTATCAGAATAGCCCGAAATTTCGGAATCAAGACCTCCAAAAACCAGTTTCTTGTTGACAGTTCTGCACAGATAGCGAAATACGTGTGTGACAGCTACCATGTGCGTTGTTCTAGGTGCATCGAGATATTGGGAGAGAGTGGAGACTTCATACGCTATGTCAGGGCGTGTCATAATTGCTGCGTACATCAGAGACCCAATAATTTCACGATTTCGAGTTTTCTCAGCAGGAAAAAGGAGAGTTGGAGATACGGAAGGAGAGTCGGGAGTAAAATCGGCTCCAGGCTCCATAGGTGTTACAGCGATTCGAGCATCCTCAAGATCAAAGCGCTTGATTATCTGCTCGATATATGACTGTTGGCCAAGCGTGATAGTGTGGGCGTTTAGGTCTCGGGTGAGGCTGACCTCAAGGAGCCAGTTGATTGGTCCTAAATCGACATGTTAAATACAGTGACTCAGTCGGTATCCAAAACGACTATATTAGTCTTATATACCTGTTAAATATAGTGACTAACAAAGTGATTCAGTACTTGTGTCTATCTCCAAGTTGGGTAGATTACATACCTCAGTCGGTATCCAAAACGACTGAGGTATGCTGTGTTCCGAATCCAATCCATATCCTCCAACTGTATAGTTTTTCCTAATCCGTCCGTCCTTATGTGTTGCGGCACACCACTCACGTGCTTACTGCGACTCCTCTCCAACACGACAATTTTGAAACATTTACTGAGCTGTTTCTTGATAAGGGATACTGCATTGGTTGAGTCGCCTATGAGAGTGAAATCGTCTGTAGCAACAGCAACAATGGTGAACTTATTGCCGTTGAACTTGTACAAGACGGCAACATCAGCCTGACAGGCTGAGTAGCCAAGATCAAGGAATGCCTGAGAGAGTTCTTCATACCAGTGGTGCGCACCTTGCTTCATACCATGGATAGGGCACCGAGGCTTGCATGGAAGTCTTGAATCAGGCAGATTTTCGAGTTCTGGAGGTAAGTTACATAAGTGGCGATAGTGGGGAGGGCATTGCATGTATATAGTTTTGTTTTCTTTAAGGAATGAGTTGAGGTATGCGTTCTTGACGTCGGCTTGTTTGATAACAGCACCATGTGAAGCTGCAATTGCTAATAAGATTCGAAGGGTGGCAGCGCGGACTGTTGGAGCAAAAGTTTTGGTGTAATCAACACCAAATTGTTGTTTGAACCCTTTTGCAACGAGATGTGCCTTGTGGTGGATAATCTCACCATTAGCACCATGCTTATGGCGTCGGACATAACGACAAGGGATGATATTGGCATCTGCAGGGGTTTCAACGATGTCCCATGTGCCGAGTTTCTCAATTTGGTCAAGTTTGGCTTTGATGGTGGCTGACCAATCCTTCTTCACCAAAGAACCCCACTCACAAACTTTTGAGACGTCAGGCTTCTTGCCTGTGGCCATTTCATATGGTGTTATATACCCTGGAATTGCACGAGATCATGCGCAATTTCGTAGCCATACCATGTGATGCTAGCCATAGATATTTTGGGAGGCCAGCTGCAATCATCATAGTATGTATGCCCTCAAGGTGAGTGCAATTGGCAAGTTCAGCTACACCATTGGATTGTGGGGAATCATGGACGGTAAGATCATGAGTAGTTCTGGTGGCATTCTGGTGAGCATTTAACTCATGACTTGTGAATTCACCCCCTCTGTCACTCCCATATGTCTTGATACGTGCATTGCAATGGGTTTTACTCCATGCTTTGTAGTCACAATATGCCTGGAAAGTATTGGATTTATGGTGAAGGAAGGTGATGTGCTCTTCATGAGTATAGAGGTTGATATTGGTGTAGGAATATGAATGCCCTCCAAGTGACTGAACTTGTGCTGGACCCCAAAGATCTGCAACAATCTTCTGACCATAGTGTGTGTATTCTGTCATGCTCTCCTTTGGGAATGGGTGTGATGGGCCTTTCCTTTAATGCAAGCCATGCATTCACTTGGTTCTGATGTCATGTCAAGCTTAATGTCAGTTATTGCCTCTTGGCAGACAGCTTCCCATAAGTCTTTGTAATTAATATGCCCCATTCAACAATGGAGCTCATCAATTGAGATAGACTGTGATGCCAGATTGGCAGTGAGTTTTGGGGTTGGAGAGGTAAGTGATGACTCAGCACAATATAGACCATGAATTGCAGGAATGCAACCAATGACTTGGCAATGAGGCTTTGGACTGCAGAGAACACACATCCCATCCTCGATGAGGAGGGAACACCCAGCATGATCAAGACATGATATGGACATCTGAGGTGCATAGTAGACCTTCTTGAGTAGAATGGGTACTGACTTTTCCCTGTTTCTCATTGGCAAGGCAATGCAAATGTCACCTCTACCAAGAGCACTGAAGGTGCATCCATTGGCAGCGTGGACAGGCTCAGGATTGATCTCCTGATGATTTAGAAAATTTTCACGCAATGGTGAGAAATGACTGCTGGCTCCACAATCAGTGATTACGCTGGCAGATGGGGATGCTGCATGAGCCTCATGGCTATGACCAGAAGTAATGGCAAGTGCAATGTTGTCTTTGGCAAGGCTGTCAGGGCTGTCAATGGTGAGAAAAGTAAGGAATGCCTAATTTTCTTCGCTTTTTCACTCCTCTCATCTGATTCAGTGACATTTGCTGATTCTGCTTTGCCCTTGGCCTTATGCTTCTTGAGCCACCATTCAGGTGCCTTTCCTGCTATGCCTCCACCTTCCTCAAAACACTGGTCATCAGTGTGTTCATCTTTACTACAGTTTCTGCAGTGCCGCTTATCCTTTCCTTTGCCTTTGGACTTGGATTTGCTCTTAGTATCCTTGGTGTCACCTTTAGCTTTAGCATGAGCCGTGATCATTGCCTCATGCTGCTTGTTGATACTACTTTCAACAGCAGTGTTATTGGCTTCCTCATTGAGGTGCCAAATGAAGTCATTACTGGACATAGGCTTGCCAATTACATGGGCATTAGCAGCAAGTGTTGTCAAGAGAGGTTTATAGGAAGGTGCAAGTGATAGTGATGTGTAAATGTAGCTTGTAAATGAAGCATCTGAGATGGGACAATCAATTTCAGTGAGGTGTTCCTTGATGACTACAAGGTTGGCAAGGTGAGTGCGCATATCAGTCTCACTATTCTCAATAAATCGAGAGTTCTGGAGGTGAGCAAGGAGATCAGTTTCAAACATAGCTCCTTTGTTACGATGAATCAGAGCAAGCTTTTTTCATACAGCGACAGAGTTAGGTTCCCCTTTTACTTGATGGAATGTTGACTGGTCTATCATGTTGTAGATAATCTTGCAAACTATTGCTTCCTTTTGCAGCCATTCCTTGATGTTGTTCTCATGTTCATTGACCTCCTTGTCAGATAAAGGAGATAGTGAATTCTCATTGTGAAAGAAGGATCCATTGCATTCAATGAGCTTAGCTGGTTTATGCATGGTATCTGTGATGGGCTGATAAAGCTTTTTGATGTTATGATGTTCAGAACACATTCCTAGTATGTAGTCCAATTGGAACCATCTTCAGAAAGCTTCGGGACATTGATTTTTAAAGAGGAAATTTTGCAGGTATCTTTGGGGCCCATAACCTGTAGAGCAGTGGTGATCTTGATAGAAGCAGATGAGTGGATCAGGCTGCAATAGCACAAGGTAAAACCTCAGTGAGAGTCAAACACTACAATATATTATGTGTTCCTACGATAGCACAAGGTAAACTATGTGAGTGTAACTGACAATAATTATAAGAATATGTACACCTCAGTGAGAGTTAAACACTGAGGTGTGATGTGACAAATTAGCCAAAAAAATGCACAGTCTGGTGAAGTTTGTAAGGACACCCACAAATCCCAACACTTTTATGTGGCAGATGCACACTGGAACATGAGCGGATGAGAGAGTCTGAAGACCAAGTATGTATGAAACTCATCATTGGAACTTTTCAATTCTCAACTTACTCTAAACAGCAGGTCTATTCATTAGTCATTTTTGCATGTATTTTGGCATGTCTGGCCTTCTTTTCCTTCAAATTTAACTCTAGTTTGTATGGTGTTAACCTGATTGAGAATTGTTGGATACATATAGCTGGGGTATAAATCAATGTAACAAGATACAGTAGAGATCAAGGTTTGTCCACTATTTGGTAGGGTAACTGTTGGAGGGAGAAAAAGGAAGGCACATGACCATCAGCAAAAAGTCACTTAGATGATATGGCCAAATGAAGCCCTGGAGCCATTGGTTGGTCAAAGGGGATATAATGTTCAAAATATGGATGATTATGTTATTCTAAAGCCTGACTGAATGGTCAATGTAATATAAGTCTGGAGTGGATGATGATGTAGCAGTAACAGGCAGTGATGGCTATAGAGAGTGCTGGGGATGGTGGTAATAGCCATGAGTATGGCAAACCAGTTGGTGCATGCTCTGGAGCTGAGTGAAGGTCAGTTAAAGAGGTGAAGTCCCAGGGCTGGCAGTTGGAACCAGAGGTAGGCAGGCATGTTGAGACAATTGTGCCATATCCTCAGATACTTCTAGTATCAATTCTTGTTGCTCTGGCTCTCATCTATCCATGACTTGAGCCTCCTCTCTGTCTTTCCATTTATTTTTGCTGTTTATAATTTCTTGTTCCAGCTCTTGTCTCTCCTTGCAACACAAGCAACCTCTTCATTTGTTCCTGCTTCATGCTACTTGTGTATTGTTTCAGTCCATGATCAGCTTTGTCTGCTTGTTTTTTGTCTCTCATAACCATTTTCCAACTTGGCCAAGCCCCAGAATATACCCAGACTCTCCATAACCTTGCACCAGAGACTTTCAGCACTCTCGAGCATCTTTGCATATATCTGTAGTGTCTGTAGATCATTATTCAGTCAAATACACTGTTTTTACAGCCCTCACGCAAGCAGTCACCTCCAAGCCTGTCCTCCTCTTTTCCAATGATACCTCGCCATTCTATGTTGAGGCTGAGAGCTCCAACCTTGCTACTAGAGCTGTTCTGTTGCAATAGGCTGCAATAGGCCTGAGAGTAAAAGCAGTGGCACTCAGTGGCTCCCTACTTCAAGAGCCTAAACATGGTTGAATGCAACTATAGGATCTACAGCATGGCAATGCTTGCCATCATCTAGGCCTTTCTCAAGGGCACATGGCACAAGTTTGAAGTTTGAACTGATCAATAACAACCTGAAGTACTTGCTCAACTTCAAATAGGCCCACTGAGCCTCTAACTTGCTAATTTTGACTTCCTTAAACCACAAAATTTGGTCAGAGAACTTCCATTTGACTTCCATTTTTAGCACTTCACTACACCCCAGCCCACCCCTACACCACTCCCCAGGACACTCAGAGATCTCCGGAGGTTGTTTTCCTTTTAGGGAAACCCCCAAAACTTCCTGCACTTCCTGTTCAAGCATTATCCAAGATTAAGGTTAGCTCTGGTCGCTTGTACAGTTGTTCTCACACCTCCACCACCCACTGATGCACTGCACCAAGCAGCAGGAATCCTTGGAATTGTTCTCTTTGGATTTATCTCTGCTAGTTGTGTGATTGAGCCACAACTCCAGAGGTTGCCCTTACAGCCTTGCTAGAACATGCACAAGCCATAACAGTTAGTAATATTGTGCTCCCTCAGCCAGAATTGCTCCTGATCCATGCAATAAAAAGTACATATAGCAGTCCAGGGAGAAAATGTGGACATCCTTCTAAAGATTGATTTAGTAGAGAAATTAAGAGGGTCAGCATGAAGACCTTGTAGCCAAGGCAGTCATGGTCTTGAAGCCTGAGCTGTCCATTAGTGCAAGGTCCATCTATACTGATGAGTGAGCCCTTTAAAATAATCTCCTAAACCTTTACAGCCTCAAAGCTCTTTGCTTCTCCATCCACCACTGATATTATTCCTCTATATGCCCCTGGACTCTGGCTTCCTATCAGTATCTATTTCATGGCCCCAGCATGGCTAGATATTTGTTTTTGCTTGAAAAGATGTTGCCAAACCGTAGTCTAGACCTCTTAGACCTCTGGAGATCTTCAGAAGTCATTCACTCTTTGAGCAGACCTTTGGAGCATTCAGAACTTCCTTTTTCACCCTTGCTGATGCACTGCTCCTGGCACTGGAGATACTGAGACTTGTTCTTTTTGAATTCCCCTCTGCCAGGTAATTAGGTACCAATCTACTATTTTTACCATCTTTAATTTATTTTCTGAATTTCCTCTGTCAATTGTTGTTGAAATTGCCTGCTCCATTCCACTATCATGATCATTGTTCTACTTCAATTTCATTCTATCATATGCATCATCCATGTTATTCCATTCATGATTCAAGCAATGTGAAGTGAGGTGGCTCAGGGTTTGATCTCTGCACACCCTTCACAATATTACATCCCTCACTGTCCATTTCTCTTTGTCTTCATTTCCATTATTCCATTATTTTCAATTTACTATATACCTGCAGGCCACCAGTGTTGACAACTCCTCACACTGTGCTTGCAGATAGGTTAATTACATTTACTTCTTGACATTCACACTTTTGTTTTAGATCATGTCTTATCTACTCAATATCTCATTGCACAGTGTATGATGTAAGCCTCTGTACCACCCAGAGCTTCCAATGGTTGTTTCATCAGATCCACATCTCATCTCATGACTTCTCTACTGGCCTCTTTGCAAGAAGAGCAAGTCCAAATTTGTTGGCAAGTGATGTGAGGGTTGGTTGAGCTAAGACAAAGGTGGGGAATGGAACCAAGAGACAAAGAAAGAGTTAAAAAGAGAAGTTAGAACTGGGTTAGGAGAGACAACATAAGCTGAGAGAGATGGACTTCAAGGAGTACTCAGAGACAAAAGAGTGGAGGAGGAAATATAAAGCAAGTACAACAAAATAGAAGTGAGACCAGTATAAGATGAGATAAAAAATGAGACACAAGACAGGTAAGTAGATGATAGCTGAAACAACAAAACAAAATGTAAACAAAACTATGGGCAAGCTGTATGCTATATTAGGACACTGTACTAAGTCCTACTCTATGACTTGTATACTGGTGGTGGGTAAGCTCCAGATCTATAAATCCTAGCCCCAATGTCAAGATATAGCTCCAGGGCTTCAGGTATGGTCCAGGAATTGTGCAAGGCTGATGGATGTTGGCTGTGATTGTGTGGTGCAAAGAGGGCTCTCAAGGGAAGAGAGGTGTTGCTTTATAAGCAGTGAGCAAGGGGAATTCATGTAAAGAGCAGTAGGACAAATGCATAGTTAGTGTAGAATGTGATCAAATGATGAGCAGCTATGATGATAATATGGTGTGGAGGCTGCAGGCAGAGGAATGATGCATGGAATGATGAGTAATTTGCAGAGTTGTGGTGCATGATGGAAGCCAGTAATGGACAGTGATAGAAAGTGAAAGTGTTGATGGAGACTAGGGCAATGTCATGACTCACCCACATACTTCCAGTTCCAAGCCCTGAGCACCATAAAGACACATCACTGTCACAACCTGCTACCAACCTTTGGCACATAGCCCTGGCCCCAGAACTTTAACCTCCCTGAACCAACCTCCACGACCGTCCTGGGCCTGAACCGCTACCCAACCAGCTACCTTGGCAGCCCCCAGCCATCACTGCCTGTCACCGCCACCAGCCACCACCATCCCCAGCAACCCCCCAGCCATCACCGCCCATGACTGCCACATCAGCGCTGGCCCTGGTCATCCCCAGCACTGCCCCAACTGCAGCTGCCACATCAGCACTGGCACCAGCAGCCCCTGGTGCTTCCCCCAGCCCATGCTGAGGCCCCCATCATGCATCACAATCATGCATCACTGCCAGTCCAACCTCCACATGCCATGCCCCACTCTCGCTCACCTCCTTGCCATTCTATGCCTCTGCGCTCCCAAAGCAAGACCTTCCTTTTAAGAGCTTCCTTTACACCACATGACATGCATCAACTCCTGCACCTGCCTTGCACAATCCCCAGGCTTCATCTCAAGCCCTGGCACTGTGACTCATGACTGAGACCCAGACCTGAGCTCTGGGGTCTGCTTACTGTACAGTATATAAGTTGTAGAGTAGCAACTAGTACTCTAGTCTTGATATTGCCATACTTCTTGTCTCTAGTTTTGTGTTTTGTCTCTGTCTCTTAATCTTATGTGTTCTGGTTTCCACTTTTTGACTCTATCTCTTTTTTGTATTGTACTCATCTTGTATTGCCTTGTTTTCCTCCATCTCTACTCATCTCATACTCTGAATCTATCTCTGCTTCATCTCCTTTCCTCCACCTCAAGTCTATAAGTTCCATTTCTACTTTCTCGTCT
>JABCKQ010017654.1:0-12891 GCA_018857305.1 Termitomyces sp. T159_Od127 | reverse complement strand
CGCGCAAACATCTTCACACCACCACCGTCCCCACCTCACACCTTTACAGCCAATCTTTAGCCCTTACGCGCAGCTGTTTCAAAAGAATATATTCGCATGCGGGCCGCCTTTCCGCAAGGCGGCTGACAAGAGCTAAATCATCACGCGTATACTCCCTCAGTCACAGAACCACCTTCACTACAAGCAGAATACAGCAGAGGCCAACGATTTTGCCAGTAGTGGCTGTGAGTCCATCCAGCCAAAGAGGAATGTCCAATAAGGAAGTAGTTTCCCATGGTCCGACCAATGAGGGATTTGATGAGTTGAGAAGAAAGGCAAAGGAACTGAATGAAAGTGAAGCATGGCTGAGGGAAAAAGAATGTAAAGGAAGGTCCCCTGACAGATGATGGTGCAGTGGTAATTAATCACTTGGCAGAGAGAATTCCAAAGAGAACAAGTCTAAAGATCCTTGCTACCTGGCATAGCACATCAGTGGGGCAGTAGAGGTATGAAAACACTATACAAAATGACTGGAGCTAACTCTACCTTTTACAATGCCAAAATGGGAAGTTGCAAATGCTCATGGATGTCTGCCTAAAAAGCAATGACTTCTAGAGATCTCTGAAGCAAAATGGAAGTTGAAGCAGAGCAAATGGAGATCTTCTGACAAATTTTGCCTGTGATATTTGTACAACTTGCCACGAAGTTTGTGAAAGAATAATTCTTATTTTCAATATTGAAAACATTAAATCTTTAGAGACATTTGACCACAATCTAAGATACTAGTGTTAACAGCATAAATCCTGGATCTTGTTGTACATTTTTCAAATAACATTTGTCTTGTGTTTTTGCAGAACTCTTATGATATCTAAATGGCCATTTTTAGCTGCATAGTGGAGTGGAAATTCATTGAAAGTATCTGGAATGCTATTATTAGCAGCATGAAGTCTAAATGAAATTTGTGTTTTACCTTTTAAATTAACATCTGCCTTGTATTGTAGCAGAGCTTCTACTACATGTAGATGGCCATTTTCAGCTGCATAGTGAAGTGGAGACCTATTCAAATCATCTGATATACCATTATTAGCAGTGTGAAATTTAAATTAGTTTATATTTCACTTTGTAAATTTACATCTGCTTTATGTTTCAGCAGAGCTACCACCACATCTAGATGGCCATTTTCAGCTGCATAGTGAAGTGGAGACTTGGTGAAATCATCTGCAATAGTATGATTAGTAGGATGAAGTTCACATAAGTTTATTCACCTCTCAAATTTACATCTGTTTGATGCTCTAGCAGAACTTTTACAATTTTATAATGGTCATTTGCAGCTGGATAGTAAAGTGTAGACCAGCTAGAATATTCTTAAATGCTAGCATTAGTAGCATATGATTTAAACAACATAATATTTCACCATTTAAATTCAGATTTGCCCTGTGATCTAGCAAGGTGTTTACAACCTCACAATGACCATTTTTGGCTGCAAAGAAAAGTGGAGACATGCCATCATGATCTGAAATACTATTATCAGTAGCATGAGGTTCACATAAAGTTGTATCCCACTTTTAAGATTTACATCTGCTTTGTGTTGTAACAGAACTTTTACAACTTCACAATGGCCATTTTTAGCTGCATAGTATAGTGGTGACATTCCAATATCATCTAAAATGTTATTATTGCCAGCATGAGATTCAAATAAGTTTTATACCTACTTTTCAAATTCACATTTGCTTTGTCTTCTAGAAGAATTTTTACAGCCTCACAGTGGCCATTTTCAGCTGCAAAGAAAAGTGGAGACATGCCAGCACTATCTAAGATAGTCTTATAAGTGGCATGAGTTTGAAATGAGTTTGTATTCTACCTCTTGAATTGACAGCTGCTTTATGTTCTAGTAGAACATTGACAATCCCACAATAGCCATGTCTAGCTGCAAAGGAAAGGGGGGACATGCCAACATTATCTGAGATATTATCATTAGAAGTATGAGATAAAAATGAGATTGTATCTCACTTTTAAAATTGATGTCTGCTTTGTGATCTAGTAAAACTTTTACAACTTCACAATGGCCATTTTGGGCTGCATAAGAAAGTGGAGACATGTGATAGTTATCTAAGGTTTTAGCATTAGCAGCATGAAGTTTGAATGAGTTTATATTACCTTTTAAATTTGCATCTGCCTTATATTTTAGTAAAGCTTTTACCACATAATAATGGCCATTTTTAGCTGCAAAGAGAAGTGAAGACATGCCAACATAATCTAAAATATTATTATCAGTAGAATGTGGTCTAAATAAAGTTATATCCCACTTTGAAAATTTACATCTGCTTTGTGTTGTAATAGAACTTTTACAACTTCACAATGGCCATTTTTAGCTGCATAGAATAGTGGTGACATTCCAATATCATCTAAAATGCTATTATTGCCAGCATAAGATTCAAATAAGTTTTATACCTACTTTTCAGATTCACATTTGCTTTGTCTTCTAGCAGAACTCTTACAACCTCACAGTGGCCATTCTTAGCTGCAAAGAAAAGTGGAGACATGCCAACACTATCTAAGATGCTCTTTTGAGCAGCATGAGTGCCAAATGATTTGTATCCTACCTCTTGAATTGACAGCTGCTTTATATTCTAGCAGAACATTGACAATGTCACAATAGCCATATCTAGCTGCACAGTGAAGTGGAGAGCGACAAAAATATTCTGAAATGCTAGCATTAGCCACATTAAGTCCTTTGAGTTTCTATTGCACCTGTTGTTGCACCTGTTAGATTTACATCTGCTCCATGTTCTAGAAGAAGTTTGATAATCTCCAGATGACCCCCTTGAGCTGCCAAACATAGTAGTGGTGTTTTGTATGGATCTGGAATATCAATTGTCATATTATAAAGTCTGCCTGCTTATTTAATCCTAACCTTTAAAGTTTGGATTGACATGATGGTCTAGCAAAACTTGTACCCTATCCAAACAGCCCTGGACAACTGCATCACATAACAAGTGATCTGATTGAACAATGATCGATAGAATTCCCACAGAAATAATTTGTTCATACCTTGTATATTGCTTCTTGCTCCCTGCCTTGCAAAGTATGCAACTGCATTTTGCTCTCCCTTCACCAAAGCTTCTGAGAGTTGTTCATCCAGCCGTTTTGCATGTTTTTCTGAGATTGACTCAATAAGGTCACGAAGAGCAACTAAAAGCAATAAAACAGCAAGAGTCTGTCCAAATGTCCACTGTGTCTCACTATTTAGCTGAAATTGATTAGTGTTCCTTTTAATAGCCACTTCTGTATCTACCAGCAGAACAACATCAAAAATAGCCAGAGTGAGTAATCCTGTTATGGTTGTATGAAGTATAATATTGCCTGAGAACTTTGAAAGCTTCCATATAAGGAGTGGCATGGCAAAAAAAGCAATGGGAACAAGAAGGTTCAGCATTGGAATCAAGACAGTACTGTAAACCAATAGAGACCACACTCTCAATCCACTTGATCCCAACTGAACTTGTTTACCCAGTATGGATATTGTTGCAGACAAAGAGCACAATCCTGAGCCACCAAAGCCAGCTGGATGTCTCCAAAGCCAAATACCAACAGCAGCCATGAGTGACAAATGAAAAGAGCCTATGATTATGACAAAATTTGTCAAGGCTTTCTTTGTTTCATAGACCCATCTGGAAATGCCCATAGTTTTGTATTCTGGAAGCGCATGCTGTGAAAAGCCTTTGTTAAAAATGCCAACCTCCCTCAATACTTCCTTTGTCAGATAGATCCACCAAGTGACAGACCACTGGTTTCTGAGTTTGAGAGTGGCACGGCGGGCTGATACCCTAACTTCCTTCTTGAACTCTTCATCAGAGAGGTTGACTCGGTGGTAGATGTAGAGTAGGAAGTATATGAAGAGGTTGGTGTTGTTCATCCAACTGAGGTCAAGGACAATGGATGCATGGTAATCCGAGATGCCGTGATCATGAGCTTGTATGACAGTCGAGATGAGGATAGCAAAGGCCGTGATGAGAATGGTGGTAGACTGTTTCTCCAACTCATCGAGTTCGGTAGGTGTGATTCGCCTATCTTTGAGAGCCCAGAATGCTGGTATAAAACTGAGGAGATTCTGTGCATAGATAGCGATTCGTACGCCAATGCCAGAAACGTCTGGATTGGCGGTGAAGCAAGCGGACAACGGGGCAGACATCTTGAAGGTAAGAAAGGTCGAGAGATGCGCAGCAGTATGTAGCTGAGCCAGGCACCAGGGCTGTGTCAGTCACGCTGTGCCCCGAAGTCCAAGGACATTCGTGATGCAGATCACACGATAAACACCTTTCTATTCCTTTTCATCGACCCAGGATCAAGTAGGTCTCGCGGCTTATTTCGCCTCCAATAAGCTCGGCACCTGCTGCGACATGTTCCATGGTGAGATCCATACACTTGAAAATTGAAGTAGAGAGCTCTTATATTCCAGATCCCGATGCATTTCTGGTTTGTATCAACATAAATCTAAGATTACAAGACACTGTTTACATCTTGAGAATGCGGCGTATCAAGCCTCACACGCCACCAGAACTCATCAGGTCAGCAGGACTCCTGAGGTCGGTCCGGTCTCTCCACGTTTCAACCCAATCCGGTTACCTACACACCTCTCTGGCCGCCTGGCCTCGCCGATGTTCTCCAGTGTTCCGCTCCCGCTGATCGCCAGCTAAGAATGCTCTCCGCCTCCAACTCTGAACCACGGCATCCAGCAAGTTCTTCTCTAAAGGCAGAGAAGGCAAAGGATCTCAGAGTGATCCATCCCATCCTCCGCTACATACGGAGGAACATATGCATCGTTGTCTGCTCGCTCTCCACGCTCCACCGCCGCACCCCCTCTTCCCCCCCTCCGCCCCATACAAATTATTCGATTCCCCTCCGGAATGCGAACCACTCGCTCCCTCTCGCTACCTCGACCCAGACATTCTTTCGTCATAGTTTTATCCTCTACGCCTGCCGAGCACCTCCGCAACCTCCCAAAAACATCCGGGTCCTCTTCGTGCTTCCCACTTTCTTGCCTCACCGCGGCCTCCCAACAACAACATCTACGCACACATCCTCGTCCTCATCGCCCTCCTCTCTCTTGCCTTTGGCCTCTCCCCATCACTATGCCCTGCCCTACACCAACCCCGGCTCAAACTCAACCGACGGATACTCTTCACCGGTCTGTACTCAAGTGGCAAGAACCTTTCGAATAGAATGGAGGCGCATTGACTTGGACCGGAGCTGGCCAGAAGCAGTCGTTCAATTGCCGAGGATATGAATTCTGCATGAAACAAATGGTCGACAGGTTGGAATGTATTCACTTAGGCCAGGCCTTCAAGGCGTACTCCCCGTCATGAACTTCTTTGGTGTCTTTGCAGAGATGGAGATATGCATATTCGAGTTCAATTGTGGTCTGGGTTGCAGAGTTGCTATCAAGGGAGGATATGAGAACAAAGAACGTACGAGTTCGTCGGGACCTTGAAGATCGGGACAACAATCGATGGCGGAAGTAGAAGGCTGGATGAGCTCGGGACTGGAGGAATGAGAATATGAGCGGATACGCATCATGTCTCTCAGCCACAACGAGCTTGAGCACTTGCAGCAAAAATTGTGTTAAGATATAGCAATGGATTCCTCTGGGTACACCTTGTGGATGCGCGTGCGAAGATGTAAAAAAGAGCAGCCTCCGTTGGACAGACCTAAGATATTCCTTGCCTTGGACCTTGAATGTGTTACTTTAACCACCAAGGTTGATGTATCCTCCTACACCGCTGACCTTGTGCAGAGGCATAGCTAAGGGAAGAATTTGGGTGGCCCTGGATATCGACATTACCTGGGAAAGCAGGCTCAGGTGTCATACCTGGGACAAATTAGTGACCATTTGGGGATAGTTTTTAGTGACCATTTGGGGATGTCCGCTCTAATAAGAAGTATTTTCCCACGGTTAATCAAAGACTCCGGACTCTGATTATCACTAGTTTTGTGCTTTTTTCTTCTGATTTCTTTCATTTGCTATGTCATCTGTGGATATTACCACACAGTATGGCTTCTGAAAAGTATTCAGAAGCCTCAATTAATTAAACACTTGTCAGAAGGTTCTGATTTTTGCAGTTTCTTTCTCCTTGTGTAGCTTTCAATGCTTTACTGCTTTGAGAGTGGTTGGTTAGACCCAGAAACTATGTGTTTATCAATTTGTGCATTTGATAATGTATTTTTAGCTCATGCCAAATGAGGCAAAGTTATTGCTATGCTTCAAAGTGCTTACACATTTCATAGACTCTTTTCTTGCTTCATTTCATGCCTCAATCATTTGAAGGGTGTTATTCATATGTTTGCTCCTGTACTGAAGGATGACCAATGGCCAGCAAAAAAGTAATATCTACTTTCTGCAAGCAGGGGTACTAGCATTACTGTGTGCCCTTAGAGATAAATGGCAAAGGCACTTTTGTTCTAGTATTACTACAGTGTTTAAAGGTCACTTTTATAAGAAAGGTCATTGGTGCAAGGTTTACCTTCTACGCTGCTCCCCAGGACCCCCAAGGCTCATTCTAGACCCCTGGAGATCTCCGGAGGCCATTGATGTGGCAGTTATGGGCGGTGTGATAGCCAAGGCCAGCGCTGATGTGGCAGTCACAGCGGTGATGGCCAGGAGGATGCCAGGGGTGGCGGTGGCTGGTGGCGGTGATGGTCAGTGATGGCTGGGGGTTGCCAAAGAGGTTGGCCAGGTAGTGGTTTGGGCCCAGGGTGGTCATGGGGGTCGCTTTGGGGAGGCTTGGAGTCCTGGGGTTGGGGCTAAGTTCTGGGGGTTGGTAGCAGGTTGTGACACATTGCACCAAGCAGCAGAGATCCTTAGACTTGTTCTTGTTGGATTTTCCTCTGCTAGATGATTAGTTACTATTGTATTGTTGATTATCATGCCTAATATAACCTTGTATTTCTCTCTGCTAGTTGTGTGATTGAGCTGCAACTTCTGGAGGTTGCCCTTACAATCTTGAGAACAATTGGTGAAGTGAGTGTTAGGCTGAATGTCTCAATTGAATGAACTGCTGATGAACCTGGCTGATAGACAATGTCCCAGTGGGATAAGTTTGTATGTAAGCTGTGTAAAAATAATAAGAATGACTTATTGCATGCTGTGATGGGGTGTCCCTACTTTTATAAGTACTTTACTGACAGACAAACAAAGACTGTGGTGAGATGGACACTACTCTGTAATACCTTGGTGAGGAAGAGAACTGCTGAACACTGTGGCAGAGCAACTGAGCTCTTACCTGAATGGACTGAGGTGGTGGTTGGAGTGCAAGACCATTGCACACTTGGAACATTGTAACTTGCATGGTTACTTGTACCAGATAAATTGTGCTTTATTTGGACAACCAACACACACCCTTGATGTGCATCATAGATTATGTAAGACAGCATCTTGTATTCATAACATACCTAGTCAAATCTGATATTCGGTCTGATTCAGTTATTGCATGAAGTATACAAGATTGTTCTAGCTGTAGCCACTGGCTACATTTTTTTGAATCTTCTGCTATCAGCTTTAGACTCTGGACTCTTGTTACCATACTAGGCAACACTCATCAAACTTTGCAACTTCTTTTTGGCCACGTCAATGAGCTGTTCTCATGGCTGAACTAAGTGAGCAACCACCAGGTTCATCAGAACTAGGTGGCAGTTCAAAATCACCTGCGACGCCTTCAGCATCGAAATATCAGCCCCTGCAGAAACAGGATGATAAAGCAGCTTGTAATATGAGTGAGAGCTTTGGAATGCCACGTGGGTTATCTATATCATGGATGAAATTGATACTGAACCCTGGCTTTAGACTAGGGAATAAATTGTTTGCATCAGAATTGTCGCTGCCAGCGACTAATGTGGCATCCTTGATTGACCCAACTTTGCCCAAAAAACCTTTGTCCACTCTTGGGACATGGTGGGAAGACCCAGGTTGTATCAAAAGGCGTACTGACATTTCGACTGGCACAGCCATGTGGACTAGTGGTTAGCGTAACCTCTGGTTTACCTGGCATCCTCCAAAAGGCAAGGGTTCAAATCCTGGAACAAACACTTAGCATATTTTTCATCAGACTCCAAGGTTTCACTGGCCTTGCTGCTGCACCCTGGTAACCACCATCATTTCACGACACTGACATTTTGGTGATTTCATACCTACTTTTTGGCACTTTGACATGACAGACAGCTTGACTAGTGCTGCTAGGCATCACTAAGGTCTGATGGACATTTTCCTATATAAAAGATTTTTGGCTATTATTTACTTACTAGTCTGCTGCTTTGGCAACCCAAGGGTCACCAACGGTGACTTTGCTTACAATTTACTATATATACTGTACTTATATCCTGCAAATAACAAGTTACCTTCCAGGTTACCTTCACTATCTATCTCTTACGCTTGGGCTTCAGAGCTCAATTTTGCCCTTCTTAAGCTTGGTCTATGCCAGAGCACTATCATACAGTGCTTTGTCTGCAGTCAAGATCCATATAGATCATATGCACAATTGCCTGAACTGTCTAGTTGATGACTCGCTTGGAGTCAGGTTCAAGATTCCTGATGGGGTCAAGCCCCTTCAATTGGAGGGCAAGCATATTTGAGCCTATGCTAGGGGACATAAGTTCTCCCAGTTGGAAGACTGGGCTGTGGATGTTTGCTATCACTTAGCAGAGTGCTGCTATGGAGGAGATGAGATAGACCAGGAGCGCATATTTGTACTCCATGAGTTCATTGAAGGAGAGGCATGGAACTGGTTCTACTAACATGTTCTACATATAAACAGAGATAAGCACAACTGGACCTTCAAGGAGGTCCTGATAGGACTGTATAACCACTTTGTGAATGTGGCAACTATGCAAGAGGCTCGTGAAGCCTTTAGAACTGCTGTCAAACAGGCATCCAGACCTTTTATGATGAGCTGGTGGGCCACACACAGAATATGGCCATATACCCAGATGAGTTTACCATCCAGGAGACATTCCTTGATGGAATACCAGCTGAGATGTGTCGCGCACTGATACACAATGATGATTTGTCACCTGAGGTCAACACTGTGATTAAGTCTCTGGCATATGCAATACGCTATGAGCAGTCTGCACAGACTGCAACACATCATGATCAGCGCAGTTCCTGGTGTGCTCAGGGCCCTCGCCAACATGTAACGGTAGGGACTTTTCTGGCAAAACATTGCAAAATGGAATGCAATTGCAATTCACAGTTTGTGGTACGGCAGACTATGCCAACAGGCAATAAGCCTGGACCAGGGCTGACTGGTAATGTACCAGTGGTGAAGGCTGCACAGTATGAGCTGGGAGTAGGCCAACTGAGACAACAGGCGGCACGAGATAACCCACCAAGAGTAGACCTTCTCAAAGTTGCCCAGGGCAAAGCAGACTAGCTGGGTGGTGTAGTGTCTCAATGCTACAACTGTGGCAAAGTAGGTCACTACTCAAGAGAGTGGAAGGCGCCAAGAGTGCAAGTATGAGCAGCTCATACAGCTGCAGTAGGGAGCAATGCAGAAAGCAAAACAGCGGAGCCAGAAGAACTAGCCGGCAATGAAGAGGCTCCACAAGAGGTAGAGGAGCAATTGGTTGTCAATGACGCAGAGAGCATCCAGATTGATGGAGATGAGTATGTTGGTGTGGACATGTATGACAATGATTATTACACTCGTGATGACAAGGAAGAGCATATGTTTGTTTTCATGGAGCATCAGGAGGACAGGTGCAACCATATGCAATGCGTGACCCTGCAAAAGGCAGCTGATAAGCTGCAATGACCACAGTATACTCCTCAAGAGAAGGAGTGCTTGGTGACCTATGTTGAGGTTAATGGGCATCCAGCATGGATGCTGTGGGACTCTGGGAGTACCACTATGGGCATTACACCCCAGTTTGCACATGTGAATACTTGTTGTTCAGTTTGGTGCAGAGGTGAAGATTAAAACATTGGGATTGCCAACAAGGGAATACGTGGACATAGCAAACTTCAATCGCTATGATATGATTATTGGCATGCCATTTATGCATAAAAACAAAGTCAGTCTTGAATTTGTGAGCAATGAGGTTGTAGCCAATGGGGTCCCATTGAGGGCTGAGAAAATTGTCCTGGCAGACATAAATGGCCATCTATGACAGTATAGGGCCACAGAGAAATGCTGCAAGGATTGCAACTGAATCCAAGGTCGCTGGAATGTGGCAGTGGAGGATGAAGCCAAGATTCTGGCCTCAGTGGCCAGCCTACCAGCAAGCTTGCCAGCAATACTGATAATGGAGCAAGAGTACCAAGGAACTCTGGAAAGGGGGATACGGTAGACCACCAGCCAAAAGCAGCTGGCAGAACAGTGATGAAGAAGACTCGTGCAGAACGAGTAAATCAGACCTTACCAGAGTGCCTAACAACAAGCTCCAGAGTGAGGGTGGAGGACCTCGTAACAGATGAGGTTGAAAAGAAACAGCAGAGTGCCGCAAGTGCGGCAGAAATGTCTAACAGTGTAAGATCCTTTTGGGATTGACCAGTGCCACCACTGGACATGCAGTGGGTGTACGATCCACACATGCCACCAGAGTGGAATGAAGTGGTAGCTTCAATGGTGGCTCAGAGGTGGGCTGGGTTGTATTGACCCAGCAGAGAAGTGTATCACCAACCATAGGCAGACGAGATATCAGAACCATCAGACATAATATTCGATGGAGAGTCGCTAAAAGCAAAGAGTGTGCAGGGGTCAGCAAAGTCAACAGTATTGAAGCCTCCTTTGAGGCTGAATATGGAAGACATGGGAGAAGCGCATTTGCATGCGCTACCAGACCAATTTGAACCTGTGGCTCAACCACGCCAAATGCATGTGGATAGAGGAAAGGTGAAGGCTCAGGGCCTCCTGGATATTGATATCCTGTGATTGCGCCAACAATGGCAGCAAGAATTCATGGATATTATAAATGGGACAAAGGAGGAGCTCCCTCCATGGAGGGAGGTAAACTATGAGATCAATCTCATAGATGAGAATAGGCAATACAAGTATCATTTGCCTTGCTGTCTGCAAGCTCTGCAGGAGCAGCTTTGTGATAAGACAAATTGGTACATCAATGCAGGCAGCACCTTTGCTGTGCATTCCCAAGAAGGATGGGACATTGCAGACAGCCTTGGATGTGTGACAGCGCAACAATGACATCATCAAGGATGTGACTTCACTTTTGGACCAGGAAGTTATACGTGAGGATGTTGCAAAAGCTAGGTATAGGTCAAAAATTGATTTGATGGATGCTTATGAGCAGGTATGCATATGTGTACAAGACATCCCAAAAACGGTGTTTGTATCCTTGATGGAGACCTTTGTCAGTGATATTATGCAAATTGGTGATTGTGATGTGCCAGCAACGTTCCAGAGGCTAATGACATCCATATTTCTAGATGTCATTGAGAAGTTTATGCATGTCTATCTAGACAATATCTTTATCTTTTCTGACTCCATAGAGGAGCATGAGCAGCACTTACGTGTCATATTCAAACAACTGCATGAGGTGAGCCCATATCTCAAATGGAAAAAGTGCGAGCTATACACACCCAGTATTGCTTAAGGAACATCATAGATGCTCAGGGTATTCACCCAGATTTGGATAAACTCAATCATATTCAAGAGTGGCAGATGCCACATAATTACAATGATATCCAACATTTTGTTGGACTAGTAAACTACATTGGTAACTTCTTACCAGATGTTACAGTGTACACTGGCCCTCTCATGGCCATGACCCAGAATGAGTCCCCCTTTCATTGGCAACCACACTACATCAGCGGTGCTTCAAAATGGTCAAACAGATCTGTGCCAAAACGCCAATCATCCAGCCAATTGACCCATGTCTTCACAAGTGTATATGGCTCATTTGTGATGTGTCAAAAACAGGCATGGGGGCCATGTTTGGCCAAGGAAAGACCTGGCAAACCTGCAGACCTGCAGGATTTATGTTGCGCAAGTTCACTACCATGCAGCAAAATTATGCAGTTCACGAGTTGGAGACATTCATGATCCTGAAAGCCCTCCTTAAATGGAAGGATAAATTGATGGGGTATAAGATCCATATTATTATGGATCATAAGGCATTAGAGTTCTTCAAAACTCAAGTACACCTGTTGCTTGATTTCCAGGGTTTGATGAAGTGACAAGCATGTGGACTTAGCGAGTCCTGGGGATGGAAGTGGGAGAGCGGAGATTAAGTGAGCCAAAAGGGGAAAAGGTTGAGATAAGATAAGGGGAAGGGAAACAGATTAGGTTGAGACTGAAGGCTGGAGACAGAAAAGAAAGAGAACTTAGGATTGGCAGAGAGATAGAGAGTAAAGCAGAGTGGAATTAGAGTATGAGACGAATAGAGGCAACAAATGGAGCAGATATGAGGCAAGTACAATAAGAAATGAAGCAGAGTGAAAATAAAGGGATCAGGAGACGCAAAAATACAAGACAGAGATAAACACAACAAAACAATATGGGAGTTACAGTAATATCAAGACTAGAGTACTACTTACTACTTTACGACTTATATACTGTGTGGTAGGTAGGCCCCAGGGCTCAGGCCCAGGTTCCAGCGGTGGGTCACAGCACCGGGGCTTGAGGTGAGACCCAGGAATCATGTGGGACAGGGTGGGGGTTGAGACATGTCACGTGGCATGGAGGTCTTGCACTGGGAACACAGAGACACGTGGTGGCAAGGTGGTGAGGAGAGGAGCGGGAGCAAGGCGTGGCATGCGGAGATTGGGTCTGCAGTGATGTGTGATTGTGATGCATGATGGGGGTCTCAGCACAGACTGGGGGAGCATCGGATACTACTTGCACTGGCGCTGCTGTGGCGGTCACAGGTGGTGTAATAGCTGGGGCCGGCACTGTGGTGACGGCC
>JABCKQ010017653.1:0-12933 GCA_018857305.1 Termitomyces sp. T159_Od127 | reverse complement strand
CCGTGGAAGGTGGGCCCTTACTTTGCCTCCGCCTGGCGCATGAGGGCCGTGCATACTCGAGCACGGGAATGCCGGCTTGAATGCGCCAAGCAAGGCCATGCGGCGGCGAAGTTACTTACCCGCCGCTTCCAACAGGCTTGAGGGACTTTGGGCATTTCCGCCAGGTAAGTGCCCTCCGCCTGTGCGCCTCCGCGTCTGACTTGCCCGGACCAGACCGCGGGGGGCGTACACGCCCTGGACAGGGGTGCAGTTAGCTTCCTCGGCCGACTGCAGCGCTGAGAGCGCGTTTGCGCGGTCTGTCGACGCGTTTTGGAACCCCAGTGAGTCGCCTCTGAGCCCGTGCGCGCCTTCGCCCCTCCAAGCCGCGCAACGCGCCCTAACATCAGACGCCGGCTCCCCTCGCTCCTCTCACGCCCTTTTGCCCTGACCTGTCTAACAGCAGACAAACGCGCCGCCCAACCTCTTCCAGTAGTAAGCCGAATGGGCATGCTAACCTGCATTTTCCTGGGGACTAGACGGATATGCATCGCTATTGAACAAGGGACTAAGTAACACATGTAATTATATATCTAGAATCAAATCCTGCTTTCCTCAACCCGGCTTCTTCTCGGATCCTTTCCCTTCCGCTTCTTTTCCCTGACAGGGGCGCCCATGAGTGCCGCACGAGGCGGCGGAGCCAGGTCATCAAGGCGCGCAAGACGTTGAGTGTGTTCGGCGACCCTGGGTCCTGGACTGCTAGATGACGACAAAGCAGCACGAACAGGTAGGTGCGTGGCTTCGTTTGATCTCATAGGAGCAGGTGCGTGTGTGGCCTCATTTGGCCTCATATGAGCAGGTACGCGTGCTGCTGGAGCCATGATCAGTCCATAGCTGCAATTCCATGACGAGGAATTACCTGAGTGCTCGCGTGGTGTCAAGAACTGACGGGGCAACGCTGCTGAGTTGTTGCATGAGTGGCCTAGCCTGCTGTGCGATGAAGCTAAACCTGCCTGTTTCTGAAGTTTGTGGGATAATTTGAGACGATTCGGCGATGATTTGTGCGCGACCCTTGTCTCCGATGGTGCCTTGTCTCGGCCGCTTTGCTGGGTTCTTCTGGTTGTCGCCTCCTTGAGCAGTAGGTGCTGCAACAGTGGACAAATTTAGCCAATGAATTGTGCGGATTGCAAGGAGTAACGTACTTGCAACGGGAGCAACTTCAGAAACAGCCTGATCAGATGCACTCGGCTGCTCGTCTTCATCGACGATCTGTTGACTAATTTTGCCAACAGCAACGGCGGGCTGCTGTGCTTCAGTTTTCTCTTTATCCGAAACGACTTCCTCCGCTATAGCAGTATAAGTACAGTATGTGGCTTACTTTTGAAACCATACATACGCTCAGAATAACGTTCGGAAATCGCATCGCTGCTAAACATGGAAAAATCGCTGGTGGCTTCGGGAAGATCAATTGGATCAGGAAGATCCACAATGCTGGCATCTTTGGTTGACTGCTCATGCGTAGCATCTGGCTTATCTTTGATGTAGTCCCCATTGTCCAACACAGAGCCAGTAAGGATCTGGCGTAACTCTGACGCGGTGTAAGTAATGCGCTAGAAATACAAGTAGCACACCAAACCTTTCCCCGTTTCCTTGTTGACAAAGGAATCAAATGCATTTTTCTTACCTCTGGCAACTTGATACATCACAAGGTCCGCCGAATCTTCCGCAAAAAGGTGAATCTCTGTGACAGTCTTTTTTTGTGGCTGGCGCCACGCTCGTCCACGAATTTGCCGTTCTTCCTGAGAAGACCAAGGCTGATCCTATTTGTAAGGATGAAACAAGACAATTGTACAATAAGAGGTGAAACACATACAAAAAAAATGATTACATCTGCACACGAAAGATTGAGGCCAGCATTTCCGACACTCGACAGTATCAGAACACGTGCGGGCTGCGAGTCATCATAGAATGCCTTGACAATCTTGTCTCTTTTGGCGACGGTGATTTTTCCGTTGATCGCGAGACTTGGTACGTTATAGAGACTAAGTACCTGCAATAAAGATGTAAGCAGAACACAAGAAGGGGAAAAAAGGACTGACATTCTGAAAGAGTGAGACCATGGATGAAAAATATGCAAACATCAGTATGCGACGAGTTCTTGTAAAAGATTGGTTGCCGACTGAAGGGGGAGGGAAGACAGGGTGACCGTCATGGAAGGAAACATGCGGGACATCATCTCTTGAGGTGTAATGGTTACAGATCCTTGCAGCGACGTCAAGCTTCGTCGTCTTGACTGCTTGCCATTCCGCAAGAGATTTGAACGTTGGGTAAGGATCGCCTGGGTTCTCCTTAGCCCAAACAATTGTGACTCGGTAGTCATTATAGAAATTCTTATTAAGGTGAGTAAAAGACTGAAAGAACATACACACGAGTCTTATCATACCTTTGTCTTGATTTCACTTGGGCTGGCACTCTCGCACACGTCGATCCTATGTAAGAAAGTAAGCACCATTAAAGTCGGGACAGCTCAATACTGACATAGCCTTTGCCTGCTCGTTGCATCTATCCATGATTGCCTTTTCTTGTGATGTAATCTTCAGAACTCCTGAGATTTCGACGAGTGGGGGTAAAGGCACGAGTGGCTTTCCTTCAAAATTAACACTATCTGTAGTTCGACGCAGGAAATGGCCCCGAGCCTGAGTCTGAAGTCGCTTTACAGCGCGAACCTGTTCCTCATGAGCTGCAAGGCCGTCATCATCCATTTTTTTTGCACGCCTCAGTGCAGCCGCATCTTCCTTCTCTTCGACCATGGAGGCGTCTGTGAAGAAATGCGGGACTCCTGTGAGCCGCAACATCGAAGCAATATCCTATATCACATAGTGAGAGAAGTCCGTTGAAGCTTACAGAATGAAATTGTACCTTGGAAGATGTGTGAAGTGGGGTTGCCGTCATTGGCAACCTGATGGCTGCATTCTTTAGAACGCGCAGTACAGAAATGTGCTTATTCCCTGCATTTCTGTAATTATGAGCTTCATCGACGATAACAACAAGAAAATTCTGGCCAAAGATGGTGTTGGATAAGTCTTTTCGAGGGTTCGGTATTTCCCAAGGCATGACCTTTTGCTTCTTGCGCTTGGGAATTGTGCTATGTGTTGCCATGAAGTCTTTTGTGATGATCTGTATCCATGAATCTATCAAAATTGATTGATCAAAGAACGGGACGTACTGAGTGACTGGCAATCACGATACGATTGTGAAGCTTGTGCTCCGATGATTGGAAAGCACCAGTTGGTCCCCAAAATTGGTCTGATGGAACAGAACCGTCGTAGAAGAAGATGTCGACGGCATGGAAGACCAGGAGACTCTTGATCTCACTGCCCCATTGTGGCATGAGTGTTCCGGGACATATTATGAGATGTGGCAGGGATGGAACGATAGATTGCGCTCCAAGGAATGGGGTATCTCCTTGAGAATGGTCAGTTGAATGCTCATTAACATGAAATAACTTACGAATGACTTTGGGCAATGCTCGCTTGCGTTTTTGAGCAGATATAACAAGATTTAAAAAAGAAATGAACGCAATACTTTGGGCCGTCTTTCCAAGTCCAACTTCGTCAGCAATGAGAACTCCGACAGTGTCACTTGGGCGTGAATCTCGTGTGAAGACTGTGCGAGCGATGGAGTGTACGCCGGCTAGCTGATGCCAGTGCAAGGAGAATTTCAAGAGCTTTCCATTGGCAACGTCTTCGTCGACGTTGTTAAGCAGAGACCTGTCATCCCAAAAGTTGGCACCTGTGTGGTGGCGGTAACGCATGAAGACTGGAGGTATACCAGACGTGAAGCCAAGGGATATTGCCAGCTGAGCAGGTGGCGTAGAACATTCAACTTCCATTCCAAAGTCACCGCCGCAGTCGTTCAACGACTTCTGATCTTCAGGAATATCAGGAAGATTGGTCTCATCATCATCTGGGAGGCTCAGTTCGAAATAGTCATGGTATAGCGCGGCGATGTCTGAGACATCCTCGGCGGAGGCGAGGGCCTTCAACGCCAGAGGAGAAACTTTTGAAGTACCTGTGACTGATCAATGCAAGAAGAAAACACAGTTGGGGCAAGTAACTTACCTTTCGGCTCAATACGCCTAGATACGTTCACTCCCAGTCCTGTCATCACCGTTTGCAGCTGCGCAAGCATTTCGGTGGCAGCGTAAGTGTTTTCTGGGGTGCTAAATAGTTCAGATGTATCACGCCATTTGGCCACTGCACGTATCATTGAAGTAAGGTTCGTCTTTGTGAGCGGTTTGTCTGGATTGGCCAAGTCTAAGATCAGCGATGTGAATACAGTGAGAAACCAACGCCGTTTTTGCCACTAAGTCAAGACTCACTTTCCATCGCAGCTTCAGCTGCAGCCTGAATCTTGTCACGGTTCTGGCGAAGGCGGCTGAGCTGGACACGCGTGGTATTCCATACCCGCTGCGCAATACTTTGGAGCCCTTCGCGGACCTTACCAGGGAGGAACTCACTTCCAGCATGAAAGGCGTCATCCCCGAAGAGTGAACGGCCGAGAGAGTCAACCATGACTGGAATATAGCCGTCAGAATCAAGCCATGCCTTACTGTTTTCCAGGTTTCCTTCGTTCATTAGCAGGGTAGCCGGGTGTACTCCATGCTCACGAAACGCCTTGAGAGTGATGTTATGGACATTCCAGCGGCTCCAGTGCATTGTCACAAAATGATTCCACTTTGGCTGACCTGGATGAAACTGCGCGCCTTTGGAGCCAGTAGCAAAAGCGAACTTTTTAGTTTTGGACTTGATAGAATTGTACATGTCGAAGTAAGCTTTGATTTCAGTAGCGTCTTGGCGTGACATCCCAGCAGGGAGATGAGCATCGTTGGAAGGGAACAATCCGTGATTAATTCCAGTGATTTCTTGCCATACGGGCCAGGTCCACATGAGACCAGGTGGCGTGGTGGCGAAGTATATTTGAACGAGGCCAGAGGCTGCAGTGTGAGAGGGCATGTTTGCAGAGTGCAACGTTTGAATCAGATGCCTTTTAAAGCAAGGGGTTCAGCACGTCATTAAAACACAGGCGTTGAAGATAATGAGGGTGATGAGCTATAAAACGGGGTAGCTGCAAACAAGGTGCAGGGGAAAGATGAAACAGGGCAGTGAACAAAAGTAAATCAAATACCCTCGACGTGCACGCAAAAAGGTAAGGCTGGAAGATGAAAAAGAAGTTTATTCTTTCGCAATACTTTAGCTACCGAATGCAGATAAACTAGAATGAACAAGCATAAAGCTTACGCGCAGAAACGCAAACATTGTGGGCAAGAATGCTAATGTTGAAGTGAGATAGGGAGGAGCACTCTGGTCTTCGAAAAAGTCGCCATCGTGCGAGTTAGAATTGGAAAAAGTAAGTACAAAGCCTACGAATAGACGTACAAGCACCATGAATGGGATGAGGCAAGCGATGCAGCAGGAGTCAACGCAGGCAGCACATGCTTGTAATTGTGATAGAAGCACGCATGGTGAGGTAGCGTGAGTCAGCGCAGACGGCAACCAATGAGGCACTAGGGTGGGCATGCCATGAAGGAATGTATCGTGTGGTAACATGAGGTCAACGATTAGAGCATGGTGAATGTGACTTTACAGCATGTAGAAAGTTGGCGGCAAGGCACGTGGAGAAGTGGCTCCATGATTAACGCGAAGATCAAAGAGGCACTAGGGTGGGGATGACGTGAAGGAAAGTATTGTGCAGTAACGTGAGCATGGTGAACGCAACTTTACAATGCGTAGGAAGTGCGCCCTGCGGAGACAAAGTGGACTCGTGCTGAAGATCTTCTCCAGTAGAGTAGTTCATCCAACCAGGTGACGGCTACAAAGGATTCCTCTGTCGTAGTCACGTCGATGACAACGACACAGTATGAACAAATTTGCTTGATGTGTGCATGAGAAATCGGACTTGAACCAATTGGCTTGATTCAGTATGTGTGCGTGAGAAATTGAACTCAAACAATTTGCAGCAATTGTGCGTGAGAAACCGAACTCAAACAGCAATTGTGCGTGAGAAATTGGACTCGAATAAATCTGCGTGGATACAATAGGTGTGCGTGAGAAATTTGACTTCAACAAATTTGCTCGATTATGTAGCTGTTGCTTTTGGTCAACATCTCACCATACTGTGACTGCAGGGGAGTATTCCTTTGTAGCCAAGCACTTCTGCCTCTTTGCCGTCACACATTTGGGTGAGCTATCTGCCGAAGCGGATCTTCAGCACGAGTGTGTGATTTCTTCACGGACTCAAGGCCTTCAATACCCTGATCTTGCTTCCATCTGGCGTGACGAAAGTATCACTCACTGCACCAAATCTATTCACCACCCCAAATCTTTGCTCAGATCAGGAATCCTGTATCCACGATACGTACATCAGTCAATATCATTCATTTTTCTGACATATATGACCGTGAGCAACTGAGTCTCCTTGAATGCAACAATTTGACGCGTAGTGTGCTATCTCTACACGCAACTCACGCCTCTCTACGCGCACGTCTCACCTCTCTACACGCACGTCTCATCTCCAACGCACGTCTCATCTCTGCGTGTGCATATCATATCTCCACACGCACCTCCCACCTCTCTACGGATGGGCGTATACAACCGCGGGCTCCCTCGTATTGGTCATAGTCTGCGACAATTTGTGGAACGGGGTAGCGCTCTTTGGGAAGATAATCCCAACAATCCAGAGCCCTTCGTCAAGTTTGCCCTGACAGGCGAGTTCTTGCTTGATGACGTTCCTCACCAGGCATTTGTGGATGCAATCCAGAATGTAGTCTCTCCACACCACGAGTTGTCGATCTCGCGCGATTATGACTCTGTACTTGGCATTGCCCGTACTATTCTCGTTGAAGACAACATCTCCATATTCACAGTGCCTCATCCCACATTCGCCCTGAAGTCAGCAGTTCACGTCACGCAGCCCGTCTATCACAACGAAGTAAGGAATACATGCGGTATATTATCCTCCACGTCTAATACATTTTACTTCACAGATTGAGCGAGACGTGGACTTGCATAGGATTCCAAACTTTGAATGGGGGAGGTTTGGGCCTCGTCACCATCTACACGTATTTTTTCCAGGGCTGTGGACTCCAGAACGCTCGAAATCGCGTGGATCCTATCAGACTAATGAGCGTGAGCGGGCAATCTGGTATGACAACGGCCTCCGTCCTGCTATTCTCGAGCTTCTGGGTGAGAACCTGGCCCATGAGTGGCCGGCATCATATGAAACGGAGGAGATAAGAGCCCGCCGAAACCGTGGTGGTTACTCCTGGTCAACGAAAATCATACCTGAGGACATCGTATCTGATCTCTGTGAGACAATTCGTAGCAATATAGACGGAGCAGAAGGACTCAGCGCAGCAGACCGGGAATGGGCCAGTAATTTTTTCGTACTCCACACCATACGCGGTGCCAAAAGCATGACCTGGCACCAGCCCAACAGCCGCTCAGCCAGAGATGCGCTGGAAAGATTCTTGTACCGCTCCCATCTAAGCCCTGACATACGCTCAATCGGAGAGTGGTACATTGACATTGCTATCGAGATTAGCAGCGACGAAGGAGCGTGTCTACAGTGGGTCACTCCGACTCATAACCTTGTGGTTCAACAGGCTCTTCTTATAGACGATGCGAACGCTGCGAGGATCACAGACCTTGGTTCCTCCAAATATAGCAGGGACTACGTCAGTCATCTGACTGCTATTAGCGGATTTCGCATTGTTCCAGGGCCCTCTGCTCAAGGTCCCTATGCCGTAAAGTATCTACAAGCTTATACCACTGATAAAGCTATAGTTTTCAACCACGACGATGGTCATCACGCCAAATTCCTAACTTCACGCGAGGCCATGTCCACGATTCAACCCACGACAACCATATCTGGACTGCATACTATATACGAAAAGGCTGCTCAATACAACGGCTCTAACGCACGTCTTGAATTACGCGTCCCAATGGAATCCGCCACACTTGCATTACTCCACTTAAACTCTGCAACTCTTAAGCGTTGCATGTGTATTTTTACTCGAAAGGAATGGTGGTGCGCACATTTTTTTTTCTACCCGGACCGAGATGACACTTTCCCACAGGGCCTTCAGAACCTTGAGATTGCAAGCCGCTAGCTCCATTATTTCGTGGCAAGCATCAGGTGAACCGCAACTGCGCGTAAATGAGCACGCATTGACTCTGACGGCTGCTTGCGTATGGCTGATAAACGGCCTTCATGCTCGTCCCGAAGATGGTCCAGCAGCCAGGCGGTTGATGGACGCAGCTTTGCCAGTAGAGGAGGCAGATGAAGTGGCCGCGGATAATGTTGCATATCGACGCTCATTGCCTCAGAATAAGGTCGTCGCTCGTGACGACAGAGAGCAGGGTGATGAAGATGAAGAGGAGGTATCTGATGACGATGAGGAGGGTACTGTGACGCATAGGAGTGGGACAGTTGCGCACAACGCTGATGGATGCGTATTTTTCAGGCGCATTAAGTTTGTCGACGCACCACGGTTCCGTGTTGGCGGACCCACAATGCCAGAGGCGGCGTTTCGCTTTTGGTTTGGTGCATCGCTTCAAGTCATTGAAGCTAGGTACCTAAGGGTTGGTATTCTGGACAAGGAAGTCGTCTCTCGCATTCGTTCTACCATGAACAAAAGGAGACTGCCCCGCATCATGAACTGGAACGACGAACCACTTCCCGACCTTTTCGCTATTGGGACAACTGGCCAGACTTTACTCACGCCCGCTCATGACAGTGGTTCAGACGTTGATGACGCTGATACTCCACCGCCTGAGCGTACACTCAACGCCTTTGTTTCTGAAATCTTTCGCACTTTTGTAGCCAATGTAAAGATAAAATCACCGAATCCTCGTGGGAACACCAACGCGTCGTATCTCAAGATTGACAACGTCGAACGTTTCAGCTCTGACGAATCCATATTTAAGGATCTCACGCTTTCCAATACATTTCGGCACGTTGCGTATAAGTATGCTTCTAAGGACGAGTGGAAAAGAGCCTTTAATTGGCTCTTCCCCAAGCGCGGCTACGTCACGAGCTCTGCAATACAGAACTACCCAGACTGTACGTACTTTCGTGAATGGCTGAAGTTCATCAACCAGAGCGAGAACACCGATGAAGCCATAAACGAAGCACGATCTGCCATTTGGAATAGACTCAGGACGTGGTGCTGGATACCAGACGCACGTCAAGATAAGATGTGGCCAACCACCGTTGTACGCGGTTTTGATCGTATGCCTAGGCTGACGAAACCTGATGGTAATCTACTTGCTGCTCCTCGCATTCTAATCAGGGGCAACATTGATATCACATTCGTCGAGGAGGACCAGTAGTTTTTTCCGTTTCCATGTACTTACGTTGAAGAATATGATTTCTGCTTAAAATCAGCGTTCGAATATAAGCTTCTCTATGTTATCATGTATGTTGTAACGAAATACTATCTACGGACTAATCGAGTGAGCCGAAGGTGCGAGATTCCGAGCACTGCGCAAGTGATTAATTTGGATCAAAGGTCATAAGAGAATAATAGCGCACTAACAAAATTCGTTCGTCTGCTTTTTGCCATTTCTTGTAGCAGATAAGGATCTCAGTTCTTTATTACCGGTCTCCATGTCGACGAGATTGCACCAAGTCCGCACGAGTAGAGGAAACGCAGGCTCGAAATGCACACAATCGGTTGCTAGGACGAGATTGAGCGTGGGGAGGAACGAAGGTAAGGGCAGTCCTCTTGGGCCAGATCTATTTAGACGAATTCGAGAGAGGCATGTGTTATTGACCAGTCGAATTAAGCTACAGCGAGAGTCGAGCACTAATCGTTCGATTTTACGCGTCTGTGCATGATATCGAGGAGCGGGCTGTAGATACGGCTGCATCAGTCAAGTGTGTGACGCTGCGTCAAGCAGGGACGCACGCTTGATACGTTATCCATACCCAAGCTGAACTTGCCGCTCCCCGCGCACATATCCGCCCTTGGCCTGCATCTGAAGCTGCGCCTGCGGCACTTCGAACCGCATGCCCCCTGCCAGCGTGCCGAACAACCTCTTGACTCCCTGTACTTGTCCCTGCACCTCTTCATGACGGAGCTCAGGCAATCTCGGCGGTGGGACGGTGGGCAGTGATGTCAACGCGGGCGAAAGGAGAGAAGCACTGGGACTGCGAGGTGTTAGTGCCGGCATGGGAGGGGGGAAGAGGGAGGGGAGGGCTTGATGGTAGTAGTAATGATTGACGGGAGAGGTTTTGTCTTGAGCGTGCAGTTGGCGGCGGTGTCGCAGGGAGCATGGGCGTGGAGTTGATTGATGGCGCCACAGACTTTGCCTTTGTCTGGGTCGACGTTGCACCTTGCAGCCGTTGACAATCTCCGCCCGCTCTTATCCCACTCCTCTACTGCCTCCTCAAGCTCAGCGCCCTTCTTCCTAGCGCCTTCTTCATAATCGGAGCCGTCGTCGTCTATAGCCTCTTTCTCATTCTCTCCGTCCTGAAAACCTTGCACCTCTTCATCCCCGCTCCAATCTGTCGGGTCCTCGGTATCCCCTACGTTTTCTTGCCCCATCCACCACCGCCCTCGCCTCCAACTCGATTAGCACGCAGCGCCTTTCCTTTGCGTTTGCAGCTGCATTCGCGATGCGTTGAAAACGCCAGTCGGGGCATCGACGTGACTGCTCACCTGAGTCAAGGTTCCTCCATGGTCGCCGAGAGAGCTGTGGAGGCGAAGGTAGCGTTGAGAGACGCGGTTGTATCGGCGAGAGAGGATGCATCTCTCCCAAGAAGGCGTATGTCACGGGCTTGACGAGCGGCGGCATGTCTATAGACTTGAATAGAAATGCCACGATACAGATAGCAAAGCATAAGACCCATCTGTAGCCTCCTTGCAGAGATCTCGAGCATGGTGTACTAGAAATTAAATGAGTGTTGTTCCTCGAAAGACCGAATACTCACCGGTCCTTGATTGGCAAAAAAACACAGCGTCCAGGACAAAAGGAAATAGAAATTGTGGTCGTGATTTCCCACACACAATGTACCCGATTAGATCACAGATAAGATCATCTCTATTACATTGGTGTGCTATAGACGACAACTCGCATGCTCAGATCGTGTACTCGCGCTCACTGGTATCTTTAATATACCTTTCCGCCGACGGGACAATCGAGCAACTTGCCTTCACATCAGTTTTCATCACGACGCCGTGGCCCTCCTAGATTACTATTATTGCTCGCCCGCGTACCAAAACCGCATTGACCCTCACAGGATCCTACAGCGTCCTGAGGGGTGGAAAGATGGCAATCACAGAGGGTTAGACGCACCAGTTGGGATGACAAGGGCAACAATATCCAGGTGAGATGTACTTTATGAAAATACTCATTTGCCACGTTCGGCTCCAAGATGCTATCAGCAACTCGAGTTTATTCGTCAAATGATATGCATGAAAAGTGGTCCGAGAGACAAAGGAAAGGTAAGCATTGCTTTTCGTCTTGGATTCTGTTCTCAGCTGTTGATATTTCTTTACGTCTTACGCATTTCCTGAGCGTATCTTCAACCGTCGACAGACAAACCCGCTAGCACGACGTCATCAAGTGAAAATTCCATTTTCATCAGTTACTCATCTCACCTCAATATTGTCTGTGTATCAGCGAGCGCGTACACGCCTTTGTAACGCCTGTGATTCCCACCTGCCATCCTCTAGCATGGGCGCTTACGCACCTCCAAAAGCCTTCCAGGAAGTCTAGAACAAGCAGCTGCCAGCATCTGATAGAGTCGTTCCTTAGATGTGTTGGTCATACAACAGCCAGAACTTGATTTCAGTGTCAATGTACTTGATTTTAGGAGCGGTAGTTTGTTGCTACAGAAATGAAAACATACGAACCATTTTAAGGCTCCTAGCAAATTTGTTTCAGTGCCTTTGAGTGATGACATGCATGTTTGAAAGGTTGGCAATGGCAAACAAGTACCTCGAGCAGCTCTGCAGGGGGATGTGGCTGTAGCATGATACAGAGTATTGTTCTTCTTAGAAGAACAAGCAGTGTTGACTAGCATTCCACCTTTGTGGGCAGATGCAATACAATGTGTATTGTTCTTCTTAGAAGAACAAGTAATGTTAACTGGCATTCAAACCTTGTAATTACATGTAATACAATGTACATTGTTCTTCTAGGAAGAACAAAGAACAAAGAGCATACTTCAAGCTTTGTATACAGGTATGTAATCCACTGCACACTGTTACTAGCCAACACTCTTTGTTCTTTCTTTGTTCTTCTAAGAAGAACAAAGAGTATTGACCAAAGAGCATTGGCTAGTAACAATGTGCAGTGGATTATATACCTGCATACAAAGCTTGAAGGCTAGTCTATGATCTTTGTTCTTCCTAGAAGAACAGCGCACATTGTATCACATTTGATTACAAGGTTTGAATGCTAGTCAACATTACTTGTTCTTCTAAGAAGAACAATACACATTGTATCACATCTGCTTAAATGCTAGTCAACACTGCTTGTTCTTCTTAGAAGAACAATACACATTGTATCGCATCTGCCGACAAAGGTGGAATGCTAGTCAACACTGCTTGTTCTTCTAAGAAGAACAATACACATTGTATCACATCTGCTTAAATGCTAGTCAACACTGCTTGTTCTTCTAAGAAGAACAATACACATTGTATCACACCTGCCCAAAAAGGTTGAATGCTAGTCAACACTGCTTGTTCTTCAATACACATTGTATCGCATCTGCCGACAAAGGTGGAATGCTAGTCAACACTGCTTGTTCTTCTAAGAAGAACAATACACATTGTATCACATCTGCCCAGAAAGGTTGAATGCTAGTCAACAGTCACTGCTTGTTCTTCTAAGAAGAACAATACACATTGTATTGCATCTGCCCACAAAGGTTGAATGCTTGTCAACA
>JABCKQ010017652.1:0-11079 GCA_018857305.1 Termitomyces sp. T159_Od127 | reverse complement strand
CATACTTTTCATACGACAATCAACAGCGATGACGTCTGAGAATAAGGTCCTTGAAACCCTTCTTTAACTCTCGCAGCCTTTCAATCACGTTGAAGATATCACATCTCTTCCTCATATCCTTGAACCTGAAACCATTATGACTTCCTCCATCTCCTGCTTTTGCCAAGGCCATCCTTAACTCTGTCTCCCCACTAAGCGAAAACCCAGTAGGATCACGTTGGGATGTCAAGCCAAAGGCAGATGGAAGCGCTGATCCATGGATATGGCGGGATAACAGGCGTGATTGATAGTTGAGGGGTTCAATGCTGACGCCATCATTATCAAGGGCCGATGTCGATAGAAGGACGGACATTACAGCTGGGGCAGGAGCCTTTTGTGGTGTTGGAAGAGATTTAGGACGAGAGGGATGTGGAATTTGAGACGACTGAGAATGTGTTGAGGTGTCATTAGTGAGTTTAACGGGAAACATATGAGGGCGAATAGCTGTATATAACGGGCGACTTGGATGTCCGAGTCGGGTGGTATTAGTTAATTGTAAGCACGAGTCCGCATGAGCCTGACTCTGCGGCCTTGTCTCATACCCAAGGTTAGAAAGATAATCGTCTCCAGTACAGATGCTTTGTCGCCGAGAGACAACTGTCAGTGAGCTGGAATTGAAGGTACTGCTTGCGCTGGAGTCTGGGCGGTAGGTAGATCGTCGGTAGAAAGAAAGACGCTTTCTACGTCGAAGTGTCTTGGGCGTGCGAGGAACTTGCACCACAGGTTTGTCGTAATCACCGACAATAGGTTCAAGAGACACATGGGATTCTGCAAGAGTTTCGAAATCTATCACAATGGGAGCTGATCTAAGAGACTTGGTAGAAATGGTCTTGATGAGATGCATGGACGCACGGCGATCTACGCCTGTAGAAAGGGAATTGCAGAGCTTGTGGAAGGGGCTGGGGAAATTGACACTCGAGAAGAGGCTCTCGCGACGACTACTTCCAGGCCAGGAGGGTCGCTGTGGCTCCTCAGAGAGTGAGTCTGAATCCTGTGAAGAGTAACGCTCGGAGATTGGTGTGCAAGAACGTCTTATAAGGATGTCGGCGGAAGTTGCGTTGGCAACATAAAGATCAGTAACAGTTTCCTTCGAAGCCTTAAACAAGGACCTATCCCAGTGATATCTGAGAAGATGCGACTTCATTTGCGACAATGACTTATTGCTAAGACAATCCTGGTCTTGTTCCTGTGATACGCGTCGCAACGTCAGGTCCTCAGCTAAACGAGTGCTGTATCTATCAGAGCGATGTTCTATTGGCTCTGAAATGACGTTGATCATGCCTCGTTGATCGAGTGTCCGAACTATCTTAGACGGCATGCTTGCTCTACGAGCTCGGGGTGTCGATCTTTCGAATTCGCGTTGAGCTGCCTCAGAGGTCCAAGAACACCAGAGACACAACGGTATGAGTGTATTGATAAAGCCGCATTGGAGACAAGTGAAAATTGGTCGATCGTTAGGGAGTAACTTGAAAATTGGAAGAGAAACCGATTTGGGTAGATGCTGGTTATGGCAACAGAGGTGAGCCTCACGACGGCTGAACACTGGCGAATAGAGGAAGATACGTACTGGTCTATATCTTGTCCATTCTCTTTTATAGAACCGCAGAGGTGTTGGAACTCCCGGTCTCGCTGAACACTGCATGCTCTAGTTGTCGTGAATGAGTCGTGAATGTGGTCGTTAATGTAGTCGTCAATATAGTCGTCATTCAAAGGTCGTCAAAGAGGTGTGCACAACGAGCTAGGTGCTGTGCGGGCGACTCCAGCCTTCAGGCAGGCGCCTTGTTGGAAGGGAGTCCGAAAAGACAACCCTGAGACCAGCTTGAGATGATCAGGTGGTCTTTACCAAAGCCTCGCTGCATCGTGCACTGCATCGTTGTATGGGAGGAGGCAGTAGACTGCCCATGAACGTTGTTGAATGGATAGAGTGCCTTTGTGGTTGACGACGATAGGATGAGCAAAAATGAAGTGGCTGTGATGATGACGAGGATCCAGGAAATATTGATTTTTGTTTCTCCGCATCATCATCCTTACGAGTCTGGCAGCTGGTGTAGCTTGTTTTGGTATCACGGACGGCATCCAGAGAGTACCAGGGTCATGAACACCACGCGCAGGGCACCCCGACCGCGTGTAAACCTTCCACCACTTCCAACAGAGATCTGGTTCAACATCCTTGAAAAAGCATGCTCTGCGGGCGATTTGAATCCATTTGGCTTGAGCTCTGTGTCAGACTTCTCTCTTTGTTCTGCACGTTTGCGGAAGAAAACCTTCAGGGAATCATTAGTATGCAGATAAGACCTATGATAGATAGTCATACAATAGCTGACATTGGCTACAGGTGACAAAACGTTATGTGGTCCGAGTTTGCAAGCAATGGAACGCATGGGCATCTCCATACCTATATGAGAGTATATATCTTGGTCGAATCAAATGTCTGCACTCTCTTCGCGACGCCTTGGTCCGAGCCCGTGATTCTGAAGACACTCATATCGTCAACCATGCTTCAGGCCTATGGACGAAGCGACTCGATATAGCTCTTCGGGACAACCCGTCTAGGCAAGATGATGAGGCTGTATCTCTCATTTCAGAGATCGTTCAATGTCTTCCAATGCTTAGCATCATAAATTTCGGCGATTGTCGAAGTTCGTCATCCCCCATTATATGGAATCTTGCGAACACTTGTGGATCCACATTGCAAGCCGTCATTTGGAGAAGAGGCGTTCCTCCACCTGCGCCCGATGTATGGCGGGGCTTCCTCGAGAAAGCCGCCTACATCAGGTTCCTTCATTGGCCAGAACGCATACGACCGCTGGCATGTGAAGCGCCGCCTCCAGCACTACCATCTCTTGAATTGCTTCGAGTTAGTGACGGACCAGTGTTCGGCCACTTCCCATCCCTTGGTCATCTTGTTTTCGACGTTCATTCAATTTTTCCCGATCCCTGGGAACGATTTCTCAAACTCAACGGGATGAAGTTGGAGATCATGCACCTCAATATATCGACCTATCGCTTGTCAACAACCATTTCGTTGTCTGACTTGTGTCCAAACCTCATTCGTCTCAATATTTCGGTGTCCATTTGGAACGATATAAGGCCACTAACAGACACTAAGTTTCCGACAAAGCTTCGTACTCTTGGTCTACAGTTTACTCCGATCCAGTCTACTTCGTGGATGTATAGAGATCTTTTCCGTAATCTCAGAGATATGAAGTTCCCGTCTTCGCTGAGCTGTATACAACTAATTGACGCAGGCACTGTGAAGGCTCTGACTCACAAACATCATTCCATGTTGACGGAGGGGCTGGAAATGCTAAGGAAAAAAGGACTAGAGTTAATGGATCACGAAGGTTGCTTGATGGGCTGAAAATCTTCCATCGTCCTCGGCGTTCTGCCTGGAACAAGCACGAGTTGACCTTCGTTTTATATCGTTGCCTTTATATGCGTATCATCATCTACCGAAGGATGCTCCTCGATGTCCCGTATTCCCCTTCCACAAAACGCTCCACATTACAACTTCTACATTACAGACTTTGCCGGTTTTGTGCACAAAAGATACAAGGAACAAAGGCTACTCCTATCAAATACCTGTAATAACGAACATTGACAGGCTCTACAAAGGAGCCTATCTATTTGCATACAAATAGGCAACGACCCGGAAGGTGTACGACGCCGATAACGTTTTCTAACTCCTGTAATTGGGCACTAGCATGAATAATCATTCTCCATGACTAGTCTGACACGGACCCTAACTCTTCTAGACGTTCATGTGCAAGGCTTCTTGAAACCGAGTTGCTTGGAATTGACGTAGCTCCTGTACTTCGTTTCAGATATCGTGTTACGCGCGTTTGTCCAATCTTAAAAGACCAGCAAAATTTGAGACCTCTCCATCGATCCCACACCCTCTGATGTCTCTTATTATCCAAGAGGATCAATATATTGTCACATCGAAGAATCGATGCGACGTCTACTCTGTAAGCGGCGAAGTCGCATCGGAAATTTGGTTCCGCACACCGGTCAGTATGACCCTTGGCCACAATCCATCATCGACCCTTATAGCTTTCTACAGGCTCTCGATAGACATACCGTTGAGAACGTCGTAAGCATACAAATTGAAACGAACTCTCACGATCAGGGGTGGGTGTTTTACCCAGAGGCGGGCAGCTGGAGCTGGTTCGACCTCGTCGTGCTTGAGTCGCCCGATGCAACACAAATCAAGGTCAAGGATGGCTTAGCGCTGGTGTGGATGTCCCATGAGAACAAGTTGGGCGACAAGAACGATACGAAGCAAGCTGGCCCAATTTTCTTAGGTCAACATGACATTTTCGCGAGTCTCGAGGTAAGTTTTTTTCAGGACGATTATTTCTGTTTGACTGGTTGCGAATTCAAAGGTCGGAAACTCTTTGGGTGTACGAGTTTGTGCCCGCTTCCCAGAGTGGGAGAACCATGCATTGGAAGCACGTCTGATTCTCCGTGTACCTGAGAAAGATGTAAATGGTGCAACATTAAGCCAAATCCTCTTTACTTGACATCGATTGAAAGACAATCTGTTAGCATCAGCCCCCCGTCGTCGTCGTAGCACTCATAAATCTCGCACTGACTATACCGGGCTTGTCTCTGAGCAGATCACTTCGCTCACGAAGACATTCGATGCGTATCTGGATGCGGCAACACCAAAGGAAGCACCGCCAGCGTATTCACTCGTGCGCGAGATGCTTCCCATGGGACCGCTCCGCGCTGATGAGGTAGCAGTGACAGAGGAACCACCGCTAAGGTTGTTGTCTTTCGGTATGTCCAGGGCTCCGCAATGTTGCTTGTCGTCTCAGTTGTTTAACGTTAACGTAACAGATGGCGGAGGAGTCCGTGGAATATCTTCCTTGTACATTCTTCAAGCCATCATGGCAAAAGTGTCACCAGACAATCCCAGTGTCAAGCCTTGCGAATACTTCGACATGATATGTGGTACGAGTACCGGAGGGTATGTCTTTCTCCATGACTTGATGAAATTTTAATGACTGATAAACTATATGAAGGTTGATTGCCATTATGCTTGGGCGATTGCAAATGACCATATCAGAATGCATTAAAGTATATGAATCACTAGCCTCGGACATCTTCTCGGCCCACCGTGCTCAGAGAACCTGGAATTTTTCCACTACCGGAGCGTACTACAAGGCAAAATACTTTGAGGAAGGGCTGAAGAATCTCATTAAGGAAAAGACTGGCGATGAGAACGCATCAATGCTGGATCCGGATCCTAAGAACAAGTGCAAAGTGTATGCCTTCTCTTGACGCTGTTCATCTCGCGAATGCTGATTTGTGAGGTGTGCTAGATTTGTTGTCTCTGCCCATTCAGATAATTTAAGCGAAAAAGCTGAACATTTCAGGACATATCCTAACAAATTCCCTGATCCTTTTTCTGGTTGTCGTATATGGCAAGCTGCACGAGCAACATCTGCAGCTCCGATGTATCTACCGCCGATCACGATAAATAAAGTCGAGTTCGTCGATGGTGGGACACGGTTCAATAATCCGTCGATCCTGTGAGTCTCTACTTTCCCAACCTCCTTACACAGATTTAATTTCATATTTTTATGCAGGCTGATGGGAGAAGTCAATGCCGTTTTCGGCGTCGCACGACACATTCGTTGCCTCCTCAGTATTGGAACGGGTATGCAACCCCATATTACCATCCACTCCAAACCCTCCGATCCCATTGAGGTTGTTTCCTATACGAAATCAATTATCAAGGCATCAATCAAGGTCATGACGGACTGCGAGATGACGCACAATTTGATGGCAGGCTTATTCTACGGAAAGGAGGACGTATATTATCGGTTCAATGCTGGAGTGAAGAATGGAGATGATTGGGCGCCTACAATTGATATGGACGACTATGGAAAGATGACGGAGCTGGTCGATCTCACCAAGATTTATCTCGGTGCGAAGGCTAGACGGATAGCAGAGTGTGCTGAGGCGTTGACGTTGGAATCGTGGGCGAAATCTAAAATCGCCTAGAGATGATCTTATGACTCTGGACCACGGACCACAGTAGTATACAAGTAATGCAAAACAAACACAGCCACTACAGGTCATGACTTTTTCCCATCCACTACTTCAATGTCGCTTTCGAATACTCAGTTCACTATATAGGATTTTCCATACGTCAGGTTTCTCTTTGGTCAGGTCTAAGAGTAGCCATAAGGCTACAAGGCTTCATGGCAGTGTAAGCCCTCTAAGGTTGAACCCCCCAATTGTGGCCATGTACCACCGAAAATACTCGACTGGACCAAGTTCAATAGATCTCTCGTTTGAAGAGTACATTCCCTCGAATGGAAATAAGACTTCCGGCGCAGTGGTCATCTTACATGGCCTATTGTACGTGATCACGTCCAGTTTCGAGGTCAGCATCTGACTAGGTACATAGTGGATCAAAACGGAACTTCGCGTCATTGTGCAAAGCTTTTCTACGCGACCTCAATCGTCCAATATACGCACTTGATCTCCGAAATCATGGGTCTTCGGCACATGTACAACCTATGACATATGAGGCGATGGCAGCAGATGTACGACACTTCATAACCGAGCACGAACTAAAAGACGTGTCAATCCTCGGACACTCTATGTATGTTGTCGTCTATCTTCGCGAAAAATGATCATCTTGAACTGCCCAGTTCAGGGGAGGCAAGGTAGCCATGACCTTAGCACTCTCGCCCTCACCTCCGGACCTGGCCAATCTCATTATTTCGGATATAGCCCCAACACGTTTGTCTTTATCCCCTGCTTTTAGACGCTACCTAGGCGTGATGGCGCGTATTACGGATCCCGTATCGAATATCAGAACTCGAGAAGAGGCCGATTCTGCCTTGAAAGCGGAAGAGAAGGTTTGTCATCTCTTGCTCAGATGTTGTCCCGGCATGAAACGACGAGTATTCTAGGACCTGAGTGTTCGTCAATTCCTCCTTACGAATCTAATCGCCCCTTCTCGATCTTCCAACGAGACCGTCAAGTTCAAAATCCCTGTCGACATTCTTGCGGATGCGATAGTTGATATTGGTTCATTCCCATATACACCAGACGGGTCTCATACGTGGCAGGGAAGAACTCTGGTTGTCAAAGGAGCCAAGAGCGAGTAAGCCGACGTCTTGTGTATGCTATCATTCTGCGCGACTGATATCTTCTCAGTTATATTAATGCCTCAAATCTTCCCGCATTCAGAGCTTTCTTTCCCAATATGCAGTTGGAAGTACTTGACACAGGACATTGGGGTCCGTTTCTTTTTCACGTAAAAGCTTCATGTAAAAGTCAATTCATATCCTCCACAGTCCATGCCGAAAAGCCCAATGAATTCAAGAAGATCTTTGTCGACTTCATTCTTGGTGACTCGCAGAGATGACGCGTTTCTTGGAGGGAACACTGATTCATGGTATAGCTTTCCCACAGACAGATATGGTCATACACACTTTCGACTCTGCAAATGCACTATACCCAGAATCTATCATTCATGTTACCAACCTCGAATCATTGAGAACTAACACCTAAGAAATCAGAATGAAAGAATCTCGGTTGTTTCTCGAAACCAAAACTTCACTCTCGATATTTGACCTTGCATGAGATTGGCAATGTGTTCAAGAGATCTCACAGCGTTGACCGAAACGCTGGAAACGACAAGTCTAACCAAGAATCACACGACTCAACACGTCACATTAAAGACTACGACTGTTAACAACCATGTTTGCGCTATCATTTGCGATGTAAATCTCCTGCACAAGCACTTTCTCGAAACGCTGGCCTGGGGATCGTACTCGGTCATCACTTGTTCCTGGTGTCCTAATTTGTTACACCATAAGATAGCTGCTAAATCCCTCGGGGTGTCGGACAGATAACGATATGGAATATTAAGAAGTACAAGATACACAAGAAGGAATTTGGGAGTCTCAAGGTGACCATTACGCAAGGTTTGGTCCCCTTCTGTATCATCGTCCACTTGGCCTATTGCAATGTCGGTGGCAACCTTCGCAACTGGGTGGTCAACAATCAAATTGGAACGAACTGCAGCCGACGCCCGTATGTTGTCTTTGAGAATGATGTAACGCGAGACTGATGATCTATTGGGTTGCAACCCCATTGAATGAACGGGAAGTGATAGTACAAGTCACGGCATACCATTTATCTGGCCGCTCAGTACGATACAATAGAATTCTTTCTTGGGGTCATTGGTCTGATGATCATTAGCCTGTGGAAGAGCTTCTATGTGACAGACGACAAGGAATATCGCAAGACAATATCCACTTTTGAGCAAGAGTGGCAATGCAATTACCTCAGCTCATGCGAGTGGGTAACAATCTCCTAATTCTCGTCGGAATATATATAATCTCAACATATAATGACTTAGACTTTTTTACTTCTTGTTCCCTTTCTGCGTTTCACGCCAACCAGAATGCAGCTCCTCTCTGTTGTTTTTGTCGCGCTGTCTTACTTTGCCTGTGCCTCTGCTTTGGCAACCGACACTGTCGAAGCAAGGCAAGCACTGGACAACATCGTTCTCATCAATAACGCCAACTCCTATTGGTGCGTTCAATGCCACTTTGCCTCTTGTGAATCGTCCAATGAAATATCTCTTTATTCGGCTAGCCTCATTCTGCCTCGGGCAGTTTCTATGTACTTGTACGAAATCATTTAACATTTTTTGGCCATCATGTAGCGACCCACACACAAATATAGGAGATAGCGAACGTCCCGGCGGAGAGAAGACATACTGCTCTAAATCTGCCCGAAAATCCTCTCAACAAGGACTCCTTCCGAGCCAGTTCTGGCGCAAGGTAGATTATAGGACTGGAAAAGGTAAGAACGGCAAGCGTTACGCACAATGTAAGCATCTCTTTTTCTCCTTTGAATTGGTTTGACAAACTTTCCTTGAACCTCTCACAAGTGACAGGCTGCATTCGCCCTGGGCTTGTGGATCGTCTCAATCCTGACGATGCTGGTGGGCAGTACGATTCGGATGGCGGAACGAATGGAAGAGGCAATCCTGCAGGCAGCAAATGTATCGGGTGAGCTTTAGGGCCTATAGTGTGCCTCTCCTATTGATATCATGGACGCACTAGATATAGACATTACGTTGAGCTCGTTGAGCCTGCGGGTCCGCGCGCATGTATCAGGTGTTGTGATGACGCGGCGGACTGTTCAGTTTCAAAAGGTTTTCAATACTCTTCTACTCTCGTTTTTAGAGACTGACTTGACTTCGCAAAAGATACCAAGGGGTGCCTCAATGTCATACCGGGCAATTACTTTGATTGTTCGAATTGATTCATGTTTTTTATGACGCTTTCGCGTGCTTTAATGACATATACCACTTTTTCATACGAAAAGTGGAACGGCCCCTGTGGAAACTTTTTTCAGGCGATGACTTACTTCTAAATCGTATATTTTTGAAGCCATCAGTCTTCTAGTTCGCCGTCTGTGTATCTCAGCTCTTATATCGTTCCGGGCGGATCTGGTGTTTAGCGCTCTATATCTCGGCCAACTTAAGCGAAGAAAACAATCCGAGATCCTTTCTTTGAAGTTCTCCCGAATCACGTCATCGGCATTCCGACATATTTCCAAGGGAGCAGCATTGAAGCCGTATTTGCGGATAAGATCAGAGCGGACAAGGCAAAAAACTAGACGTCCCAATGGTTTTCTTTTCTGAAAGTTCCGCCTCTTACGGAATGCCATGCTAATTCGAAGAAAGGAAGTGTCGTTCAACGTGACCCGCAGAGTCTCGGGTATGTGCATGCTTCAAGTTTTTCGTCGTTCCGAAACCTATTTCATGCAGATTACCATCAAAGATCGATTTAACAGTCGAATGGGCTGACGATACTATCACCATGGGCTCATGTAAATCGACTTTGTTTTAGATCGCCGCGACATCTTACCAATCACCTTGCACTCCATTTATGATTTGTGATCCATGTTTTAAGGATGAGAGCCGGGCGTGATGAATGGTTGCGACACGGTAACGACGAGACATGTCCTTCATCTCTGCTATTAAACAAGGTAATTGAATTGTTCAGCTACTGGGAAGTCTTCAAGATGAAAATCCTCATTTCTACATTCTTGCTTGTCCTTCCTCACGTCCAATTAACCCTTGCTTCTCCTGGAGTATACAATTTTACATTGGAGGCGCCGGACAACATTGTCTCTATTACAGATGCAAACAAGTACTGGTGTGCCTCCATGATACCTGTATAACAGATCGCAGATAATCTATATTTCTTTAGTATGATCATGCCTCGGCAAGTTTTACTTGTTCTTCATCGTTCTGCTCCTAATCACCACGCCACAGGAATACTCATACAAATGTCGGAGATAGCGAGCACCCTGGCGGCATGAAGACATACTGTTCAGCTGCAGCCCGATTTTCCTCCCGTCAAGGTCAGCTGCCGGTGCAATTCTGGCGTAATGTCGAATTCAAGGAAGGCAAGGGAAAGCACGGGAGGAAGTATGCACAGTGTAAGTTACTTACCTCAAGTAGCGAAATAGCATTGATACATTGAATGATAGTGACGGGTTGCATCCGCCCAGAGCTCATGAGCCGACTTAACCCTAAAGATGCAGGGGGCCAGTATGATTCTAGCGGTGGAATCAGAGGAATGGGAAATCCACAAGGAAGCAAATGTCTCGGGTAATCAATGTCCACTAATGGTTGAAACTGGCTGACTGCCTAATGTGACTGAATAGGTACAAGCATTATGTGGAATTGGTAGAACCTGCAGGACCTCGCGCATGCATCAGGTGCTGCGACGACCCGGCTGATTGCCCTACAAACAAAGGTAAGGCTGACGGCTATGTAGAGCATAGTGTGCTCAACGTTTGAAAGACATACGAGGATGTCCGAATGTCATCCAGGGAAACTACTTCAATTGCGGCTAGTATTATGATGGGTTGCGCCAACGGTGTGTCCGATGGACAGGTTAGGCACCGTCTCTCATTTTCATTCAAGATGTCCATCCAAAGTGTTATGAGTGAAAATGCTGTATCTATCTATCACTTTCGTGACATTGC
>JABCKQ010017651.1:0-12990 GCA_018857305.1 Termitomyces sp. T159_Od127 | reverse complement strand
TTCCTTCAAGAAGCATTAAGCGGATCCAGGGTCGAAGAAGTATCTCCGAGATCAATGAGAGCACTCACTTGGGTAAAGCGAGAGTTTTACATTCGCTCAGTGGCGTAAATAGGTAAGTACTGGCGGCAAACCGTCGTCGCTGTCTGAGACGCGAAGGCGCTAAGGACAAGAGAGGGATGAAAGATGTGACACATTTCGTCACCATTACTCGTGTCACAGTCGCGTCTGGCGCGATCTGATCACGTGCATATCACGCTTGATACCCGCCTTGTTGGAATTTCCCTGCCACAATAACGGGTGGCAGTCTACCTTTCCTTGTCTAGGCTATAAGGCTCCTTGGGCGATACCCTTCCTTACAACTCTGATATGCCTCTTGTCTTTGACTCTCCTCCCATCTCCACCACTACAGCTCACCTGCTCACATTCATTTTTGCTTTCAACTACGTTGGGTCTCTGTATGTCTCGAAACATGCCCGGCTCTCTTTCTCTCACGATCGTGCGAACAACTCTGATGGTAATCCATACGGCAAACTACAAAATGAACGTTGGAGGGACGATACGAGTGTGATCAAGGCACGTTTACTCGCAGGCAGCATTGCCACAATACTGAATTGTGGCCTTGTCTTCTCTATCTTATGGTCTGTGGTTGGAGACAGACCAGACGTAAGTATTCTTATAATTCAAGATAATCCGCTATTGAAGAGGCTCATAGCGCTTTGAAGTGACCTGGGAGACAACTGTCGCACGTCTGGGCTTTAAAATTTATCATCTGGACATGGATCTGATACTTCCGCATCTTGTCACTCCAATTTTGTTTACTGGGCCATTGTTTGGCATGTACCTGGGCCGGCAGTTTCCCTTTCAGTCCCGGTTCCATTTCCAAAATGATGTCGTGAACAAATTCACGTCATGGATTGGAATAAGAAACTATACCATGGTAAGTTCATCTAGCATGATCTGATGTATCGAACGATCTCCACGCCTCCTCTGTGCTCAGCATCTCACACTTACTGAGCCGTGTATTCGCAGGCTCCCATTACCGAGGAGATTGTATTTCGGTCCTGTGTAATAGCGGTGTACCATATGTCTGGTGCATCTGCCAATCGTATGATTTTCCTTGGACCACTGTCTTTCGGACTAGGTATGTCATTGTTTTCACTCATTGGCCCGACTTACGAGCCGTGGTTTGTACCCACCTCTCAGCACATGTCCATCATGCATGGGACACTTACAACCGATTTGGGCGAACGGCTAGTGCCGCCAAACGCGCAATAGCTATGAGTCGTGCGTGACCATGTATTTGCTTCCTCTTCCTTCCGTCTTAGCCGATGCTATCTCGATTGTAGTGTTCCAGCTAGCATACACGACATTGTTTGGGTTCCATTGCTCTTACATGTTCCTACGCACGGGATCAGTGTATCCTTCCATTACGGCGCATATCTTCTGTAATATTATGGGTCTTCCTGAGATCATATGGGAGTTAAGGACGTACCCGGCTCGCAGGAAAGGTCAATTCTTTTTGTGTTGATCAGATTCGTCGGGCGGTGTGACTGACGTGGCTTCAGCGATCTTGTTTATGTATACACTAGGAATTGTTGGATTCGCACTGGTCATTAGACCCTGGACAAGGCTTGGTGGAATGTACACGTTCTGGAGTGCCCGTCCATATACCAATATGTCGTATTAGCATCACCTCAAAATTGGCCTAGACCTGATTCTGTTCGTCAGTGATCATCGTGAGCATGTGTCGAATGATGTGCCGTCGCATTTTCAGCTGATCAATAGAGGTCTCGGAGAGTGCAGGAGATTGAAGAGAGTGAAATCCTTATCAATTTCCTGAGACTTATGGCCGGAGGATCTTGTAAAAATCAAAGAGTCATGGAACAACCATCGAGCTGCATATCCAGATCATTAGTGGATTGGAAGGAAGACGCAACGATTAGCGATGGGAAGTACCTGCAGATTATTTTTCTCTGTGTTTATTCCATTTTGAAGCAATAGATCAATATTCCTGGCAGCTCTCTAAAGTTATGATGATCAGCCACAATATCGGTTTACAGCAGGCGAAAGAGTTACCCTTACAGAATCTGCTGATCTGCACCCACGCCAACTCACTCAAATCAAAATGAATCAAACTCATGAAAACATACCCATGTATGACAGAGAAACCTCCAATGCCGCATCAAGGACTGAAACGGCACCAAGAATAAATTTCGTCACGTTGGTATTTCACGGTCGCTGTTGGATGTGTCCCAACATTCGTCAATCGAGGACCAAGCGTTACAGTAGGAGAGTGGAAACTGAGAGGATTTCTCCGACTTTTCGACCGTACTTTGACCGGACTTGCTCAGGCTACCTTGAAAGGTTACTGCCATTGTGGCGTTGTAGTCATATGAATGCAGATGAGAGACGAGCCGACAGATACTGGTCGGAGGTCCTGCTCGGTCCTGCTACTGTTCGGTCTTGCCCTTTGAGATTTACAGACCACAAAAATCAACAACCTTCCTAAGAACTACCGTCAAAACGAATGACAGCATGATTCTGAACAATGTCACGTAACGATGGTAAGGTTGCTGGCAGCGCTGAGATTTTGACTAGTACTTACAGAGGAATGCCCTTGGGTAAATGTTTCAAACGTTGACAACGGTGACGTTCGTCATGTTCGTGATACACGTGTGGGACACATTTACATAGAATAACAGGATTTTTGGGAAGACAAGACTACTCTCAATGGTCCATGACATACTCAAAAAGACACATGTTTTTTTATGGTTAAATTGCAAATACTCAGCAAGAGCTGACAGTCCCCCAAACAGCGCTAGAAGCTAACACCATCGTCACAAGGTTCACCTAGGTGGGAGTCGGCTAAAAGTTTTGACGCTTTAGACGCACACAAGATTTGGTAACGATGCCAACGCCCATCTAATGCCATATTCGCGTCCGATGGATAAGCTCGAGAAACATGGAGCAGTACTTCTAGTTGAGACGCTCAGGATGCGATCGTTCTTCTAACGTCAATATCGCTCATTGGTTCTTCGTTCAGTCAGCATTCAATCATGCTTCTCTCGTTACAACTAAGGGGTCATCACACGAAGTGAGCACATGTGACCAAGATGGTTCCCTCTGAAAGCTTGCGCAATGGCCCAGATGTTCACAGCAGTTCGATTCCTAACGCGTCTCTGACTTCGTACCCCTTAGTTGAAAGCACGAGATTGACCATTGAAATATGCAATTGGGACATCTGAAGAGCACCGTGGAGGTCGATTGTTATGAATTCCAATTTCTATTGCACGCACAACCCAACATCCATAACCAAGGTCTACGCTCAGTGAGCATGGTTCTTGTGGTGCTCTACTGGAGTCAGCACGGAAAATATGCACAGAGAGGAAAGTAAACGTACTCAAGTGCACTGTAACATGCACTCAATATTAGTTCAAAGAATATAGTTAAAAAGTATGAAGACGCACTGTTATAGTCTATGGTGTAGCTAATAGCAAAGATTCCAACAATCAACGCAACAATAGGCTTGCCCGACGCGTTTGCTCCGCTGAACAAGCGGGCTTTGAGACCACCGACGCGAGGGGTAGCCTGGCCTTTTGGAAGCTTGGAGTAGAAGTCAACAAGAGGTCCAAGTCCCGTGCCCGATTCACCAGACTAGAAAAATTTCGTAAGGTCCTCTAACACAAAATTTTGCAGCTCGTCACTTACAACGAGCCTGGGAGTGGCAATCTTAGGGGGAATCAGCCCCTGGAGCTGGCGACGGACGAGGGAGGCGTGCATGATCAATACGGTTTGGTGATTCGGGGTGGGTCGGACAACGGAGGGGAGTTTACGTTGCTTTGGTTCGTCACGTGGCTCGCTCTCTCGACCTCAATCAACCATTCAACTGCTTCTGACCCTTGTGAACAGGAAAGAAGGGATAGGATGGAATCTCTCAATATTCTAGAAGAATGTTTCTCTGAACTACCAGGCCCACTAGTGTCCTTCATCACGCAAGTGGTCTTCTGCATACACGGTTGATTAAAGCTGCCATTCTGAGACTAGCTATAGGTTGTCGTCTTCCTCTTACTAGATGGAGCTTTAAATGCTTCTGCTTTTGGAAAAAGGCGAAGATCTGGTGAAAGAGACATTTTCCTGATAATAACAAAGCATTCTCCCAGATTAAACCCAAGAAACTTTTGTACTTAGATTCGTGAAATGATTGAACCTCCGCCAAGCTCCTGAAACTAAATCATGAGAATTGGCGCCTCTCGGGCCACTTACCATCAATCAGCCTTGCACTGCCGCGTCAATAGATCTTTCGTTCACAAAAGGGCCAAGTGGACATCTCAGTATGACCGATCGCCATTGTACTACCAGCGAGAAGAATTGTCTTCGCTATTCAGTTGTGGTTGAGAATAATTTTACCCGAGGGTCATGCTTGAACTGCCCATTAGACCAACTATAGACCTCACTCGTCTTTGTGAGCTTATTCTCACCGGTCGGATCTTCAGCTGACGTTTGCTTTACAGATGTAAGATGGGTCTGTTGTGACCTGCTCCGACCGTATTTTGTGATTTTTACCCAGGATAGAAATGAATCATGGCGGTAAATGGTTAGTCCCAACATGCATCTTGCCGTATAGTCTTGGACAACTTCGCAGGTGATTTCTTGGCCCCTTGGTTGTTGACCCCATGTGAGCAAACTTTATTTCGTCTCGGAGCGTCTCATATAATCGCGCACATGTTCGGCCCTACATACGTTGTCCGACCCGCTGTGGGCCCGTTCGCTCCTACCTCAAGCTTTTCAAGGTCTGACATCATAACGTAAGTTGTTGAAAATTTGCCCAACGTAGTTCTTTGTCTTCCTTTCACCACCCCTGAACATCTCTTAACAGGCTTCAGCAGGGTCACCAGTCTGGTGAACGTGACCTTTTGTGGGCCATCACATGTCTCAAACATTCAGAAGGTGGTTCCCAACGTGACCCACGAGTAATCTAGGGACGTTATTCTTGTCAGAAAATGTATGCTGACATACGCTTAGGAACGCATGCGTCATAGTAAGGCACGAATGTCGCGTTATACAACATTATATGGGATATACATAAGGTACGAGGATATCAGGAGTATGACATGTCTGTTGGGCAACCATCGGACTGGAACTTTTTTTCAGGTGTTGTTTGTTCCAAATGTGCGGTCGAAGCGCCCAGCAGCGTGTTCCTGCGCTAATCGACACTGAAAACAATACTCATCCACAGTATCGATGTCCTGCTCAATTTGTTCACCATACACCTACGCCCCGGTAACCCCAAGCATCAAATACCGCGTTATAGATGAGGAAAGTAAGGGGACAAACATTATAACAACGACAACTTGGCGGCCTGCATTCTGGAGGGTGGAAATGGCTTAATGAGCAGCGGTACGAGTTGCAATCCATAATTGCGGCGATCATATGGCGCTGAAAGTGCTGGTTACAGTGAAGTGGGACTCAACGAGAATAAATTAAGAGATGTTGTCAACGAACCCCGCAGCGCTTCCAGCGTGTCCCCTGGCTGCCACGAATGGTGAGCACCGATGCATTTGGAGCTGCAGAGTACGCACGCAAGTCGTCGGCACATAGTCAGGCGCGCGCGAATCAGGAAATGGAGGACTTTCAATGGGAGACGGAGGGGGTAAATTAACGATCGTAAATGCACCAGTTCGTAGTCGTGATCTATTTATCTATTTTGCTCCAAGCGTACGGCTAGTAGATCCATCATGCATCAGTATACATAGCCACATCCGTTCTGAGAGTAAATGCAAATGAGTTGCGTGAGATTAGACCATGTGTTAATATTCCTTCGACCTCCGCTCCAATAGACGTGCGCATGTGACCAAAAGTATACCTAACAATGTCCTACTTTCGACGAGCGCTCGGCCTGTCAAAGCGAAATTGCCGAACTCTAATGACGATCCGGTTAGTAGGAGTCCTTGCAACCTATCTCCTCGTAGCTTACTAGGTCAGTAATGCCAAGAAAACTTAACTCAAGTCCACTCTTTGAGATAACAAAGAAGATCAATTGTCTTCCATAGAATATCTCCGATTCAAAGGCCCCACTTCTCTGATCGAGCCTTCGACATTGCGCATTGCGCAATTCGATTATCCCATTATGTCAAGATAAGGCGACTTCAATCGACATTACAACGACTAGCATGTACTAAGGCGGCTTTGGAACACTGCACGTCAAAGATTAGGTTCGAGCAAGTTTTGCACGAAGTAATGGAACAATGGAAGTCCGGCATAATAATGCCCCAGATTAGGCAACAGACATCACGTGGAGATCTCTCCGGTCGCCGTTGCGCATCTTTGCGCATCGCTACCCAAGATCAAACGTTACCATGGCATACGTTCCGCCTATCATCGATCATCTGAAGCCGTTGTGGCGTTTCCTCCGCACAGGACAATGAGGCAAGAGAAAAATGGGTTTGCCAAGTCCATTTGACTTGAATCCTTGGGTAAAATGATTGGAACACACCGGCACACTCCCTCGCGTCTGTTGCCCTTTTCCTATCTCATGGGATCATGGACACTGGAATGGTACTTATTTCGCGACAGAAACGGTCCGACCCTTGTTACCCTCAAAGTCAGAAGTTCCATCAGAAAAGAAAGCCACGTGCCGTTTGCCTTCCATCGCGAAGTAATGATGAAAATCAATGAAGTATCTGGTATCTGGGTTGGACGACTAGAATTATGGTTTATTCATTTTTTTTGTCTGGATCGATGCGAACTACCACAAATTTCCTCGTCAACAGGTTAAATACACTTCCGAAAAGGAAGGCGATGAGTGAACAAGTGAAGATGATAACGTTATAAGGCATGCTAAAATCAGGCGTAGCAAGGTCCACAAGAAGAGTGGATGTATACAGTCGATGGCCCGCTTTCGCGAAGTCAGTTTGGTTGGCTTCGATCAGGGTGAAAACCGCAGGAGGCAAGTCCCATCCTCTCTGAGCGTCTGGAGGGTGTTCGGTGTACCGAAGGAAGGACTTGGCAACGTCCATAGTTAGGTCAACGACGGCACCAGGGGGTATTGAGAGAACACATTGGAAAGTCGCAGGGCGAGCATGTGGCACCGCGGGAATGTAGGTCACTTCCGATATTGCGCCATCTATCAATTGGCACATCAGGCATTCAGCCAACAATTAGACTGAGTCCACCCTTACCATTCCGCACACCATCAACGTGTATTTTGAGTGTGTGAAGTAAGAATTGGATGAGCCAAGGCATGGTCTCAAGATACACGACTCGTAGCGGTTCAGCTTGATGATTGATCAACTTGACGGAGAGCCGACCATGGGCCTGACTCGAGCCGTACAACTTCCGCTGTACAGATAACGATGTAATAGGAACATCGAAATCAACAGCTGCATTATCTAAGCCGGAATATTCACGAAGACATTGTGCCGCTTACGGTAATGGAAGTCCCCTGCGAATCGAAGGCCGACATCGAGAGGCTTGATAGCTATAATAAACCTGGGTAAGTTGACAGTGAATGACAACCTGAAGTTGGGACCTACAATCTGTGATATCAAATATAGCAAGACCCGATAGTACCGAAGAAGGATCAGGCTCGATAGCATATGCTTTGGAGGTGGGTAGGGTAACGACAACTCGGCTCGAGTGAGCAACAGGACACGCCTTCTCAATCGTACGGTCAAATAAGGTTCGAAAAGACCAATCTGCAGTAACCTATTAATCAAGGACGATAACTGATACAATACTTGGGAATTTTCACCTTGTTTTCTCCCAGAAGACAAGCGCAGAGGATCTGAGATAGTCTGGAACGTGAGTCTGATCTCAACGCCATGGTCCTCGCGCCACAACACATGCACACTCATTCCATGCCAGTCCGCATCGAAAAGGCGATGGGGATTCAACAGACTTGCTATTCCCGACAGAGACTTGCACGGAAGGAGTTTGAGGAATGGAGTCAGGTTCTCTGTACACACATTCTCGGAAGGAAGAGACGCATGTCGAATTTGATGTGGAATTCCCCAGTCCGGTAAGTGTCCTTCTGGAAGAAATGACCGCGCCGGTGAAGTGGTTCTTTGTTCGTCGAGAGAACCGAGTGAGGCGCAGAATAGTCCAGCTAATGCATTCCGAAGGCCTCTCCAACGTTCATCGAGGCTATTAAGTGCTAAGTATATTGTAGAAGATAAGCGGACATGCGCAGACCTTGACTGTGCACCATCTCCCATCCATGTCCATAGTTCTGCACCAGTTCCAACACCAGATTCCTCAGGATAGCCCCAACGGTCGTAGTTCCATCTTCCGGCGTTCAAAGAAAGGTGGAGTTCTGTCACGGCATATTCTCGAAGAATTTGACCGAGAGCTAGCGGGAATACAGTGTAATGTTGAGCTACAGAGAAAAGATTTGAAGACACTTGGAACTATTGATTCGATACGAGACCTACAAACATCATCTGTACCTAGGCTTCGAGGGTCCCGCGGTGATGTTCCTTTCAGTATAGTTGTGAAAGAAAACTTGGAGGCGACTTTGCCATCTCGTAAGGATTTCAAGGTAAGTTGTTCATCAAATTGTTCTCTCTGAGAGATTCCAAGCGCTGAGACAAGCAGAGAAAAGCCTAGCAGCAGCCTGACGAGCCAGCCAGGTTGCATAACAAATAGGTGATCGTGGCGGAATTTGCTGGTCACGGCGTGACATTTCCTTTTGAGAACGAGCTCATCAAGAATCGTGTTCTTACATTTATTTCTGGACCTATAGAGATCTTGCTCCTTCGTTGTATCTGCCCTGGGAGAGATCACTCTGAATAACATTTCCGATTCGGAACAGTCAAAGCCCACACTCGCTTACAGGTTTGTAGAGGTGGAAGCCGGTATACCTCATTCAGTGACGACGGACGTGGAAGGTTGTGAAGCTCTGACAGATAACACGTTGCGATACAACACTTATTAGCAGGCATGGCTTCCATCTCATCGAAGAGATTCACTGTCGAGTCCGATGACTCTTTAGAAGAGTCATTTCGTGCCGCAAGGCGTGTTATCTTTCACCCTGAAGTCCTGAAGGCCGCCAAAATCTGTACCGGAGATATTGTGGCTCTAGTCAACGGGGTTAGTTTGAACTCACGAAAGGTATCATCAAAGAATGACCATCTCAATCTGTACCTAATTCGACACTAATAAGGGTCTTGCTGTCGGAATTGCCTGGCCTTCCCTTGAAGTATCTCAAGACTGTAGGTCAACATGTTGATTTTCCTTGTATTCCCACCCCTCACGACGCTCTAGCTGTTTTGGTTTCTACCTCTCTCCGACTAACGGCCCGACTTCGAACTGGCCACCAAGTGCAGGTTCACGCTTTGTCAGGAGCAACGTCCCTTAAGCTATCACCTGGTCTTCCCTCTCTTCGAAATCTACAAGAAGCAGGTACCATACGCTTGAGAGAAGTTTCTGCCCTGCCGAAAGAGGTCACGAAACAGGAATCTGGGACTAAACGAGATTGGCTTAACCTGTTGCTCCGTGAGAGTCTAGGTGCGATCTGCCGGTTGAGACATTTACCGGTACTAATTCATGGGGATCTTCCTGCAGTTGATCTCAAGTATATCATAAGCACGCAAATATTAGAAGTCACTTATGAAAATCAGCAGCGTCAATTTTCGGTTGTTTCGATCTCTGCAAGCCGATCTAGCGAACGTGACGAGGACCTTGCACATGACCTAGAGTCTCTTTCTATAGACTCGCAGTCGAAACTTTGGACCGTTGGTTGGGATACAGTGGTTTCGATATCCGGGAGTGATGCACATAAAGCGGCACCTTCTCATAAGGTAGTATCAGACTTGGGAGTTTATTATGGATGACGAATTTGAAGCCTCTAGGACGAAGTCGAAGTCTTGTCGCACACTTCCACTAACGATGCGTACGCATCAGTCGGTGGATTGAATAAACAGATCCAACAAATTCGCGACCTTCTGGAGATACCACTTACTCGCCCAGAACTTTTCCGCTACTTTGGTCAATATCACGTCTTTTCGCCGTTATTTCTGTGTTCGCTCATGTCGCAGATAACATAACTAGGCTTGAAACCACCACGGGGAATCCTTCTACATGGACCACCAGGTACTGGGAAAACACATCTTGCGCGCGCTATTGCGTCGTCCACAAAGTCTTCTGTCCTCGTTATTAATGGTCCCGAGCTTTCGTCTGCGTATCATGGTGAAACCGAATCAAAATTACGCGACGTGTTCCGCGATGCACGCGAAAGAAGTCCTTGTATTGTCGTTCTAGACGAGATCGATGCGCTTGTGCCTAGACGCGAAGATGGTGCGGGTGGGGAGGTGGAGAAGCGGGTTGTAGCAACACTTCTTACAATACTCGACGGCATGGAAGAAGACGGCGAAGGGGAGAGACGAGTCGTCGTAATCGGGACAACGAATCGTCCAAACGCAATTGACCCTGCTTTGCGTCGTCCAGGCAGATTTGATCGGGAAATTGAGATAGGTGAATATTGAACTACGCCGTGTCGTCAATTTCTTGGTTTGACAGATTCCAGGGGTACCTGACGCCGAAGCGCGACTTTCTATCCTTAATGTATTACTAGCAAACACCCCCCACTCGATTTCACAACAAGATCTACAGACATTTTCGTCCAGGGCCCATGGATACGTTGGTGCTGATCTCAGTGCTGTCGTTCGGGAAGCAGGTACTATCGCCATCAAACGCTGGCTTGCTAGTCCTGAAGGCCAAGAAAATCCTAATGACACTCCTTTGCAACTAAGGCTGACCCTTGAAGACTTGGTCGCCTCCATGCCAGCCGTCCGTCCTTCTGCAATGCGATCTCTATTCGTAGAAGCTCCACGAGTACGGTACTCTGACATCGGTGGACAGGCCCTCGTGATTCAAAAGCTGCGTGAGGCTGTAGAGTGGCCACTGCTACATCCTGAAGCCTTCACGCGGCTCGGAGTCCGGCCCCCCAAAGGTGTTCTGTTATACGGACCTCCGGGGTGCAGTAAGACGGTCTTGGCCAGAGCCTGTGCGTGTGAAAGCGGGGTTAACTTCGTGGCTGTCAAAGGACCAGAAGTGAGTGCTTCTTGCTTCGTCTCGTTCTTGTTCCATCGTTATTTATAACTCCTTCCATAGCTGTTGAATAAATTCGTGGGTGAATCGGAGCGCGCCGTAAGAGAGATCTTCCGGAAAGCTCGCGCGGCTTCTCCATCAATAATATTCTTTGTAAGGACAATACCATTTGACTGTATCTGTTTATGTATTGAATGACTTTTAGGATGAGATTGACGCTCTCGCTACATCACGAAGCTCTGATGGAGACACAGGGAATTCTCATGAAGGCGTGCTTACTAGTCTTTTAAATGAGATGGACGGCGTTCAGGAGCTCGTCGGAGTCACAGTCGTCGCCGCTACTAACAGACCAGAATCTATCGTTTGTTTTCTAGTTCAATTCTTTCTGTGATAGTTTGGACTGACAATAAGGTTAGGACTCCGCTCTCATGAGGCCTGGACGTCTTGATCGACTTCTATATGTCGGACCACCTGATCATGCGGCTAGAGTGGAGATTCTGGAGATTAGAATGAAGTCCATGACAGTCGAACCGGGTATTGATATAGAGTTACTAGCACAGCTGGTAAGGACTACTGACGCACCACATGCTTGCTTACTTATTCTTGTGATCCAGACCGAAGGATGTTCTGGCGCTGAAATTACCGCCCTCTGTCAGGAGGCTGCTATTCTAACAATGCAACAAGACATTAACGCCCCTTATGTAAGTGCCAGCGAATGTGATTATCATCCTTCCACCTACAATTGAAACAGGTACCGCACAATGCCTTCTATAGTGCTGCGAAAGCTATGAAGCGTCAGATAACGCCTGTTGTCCTCCAAAAGTTCAGTGATTGGACAGAAAAGACACAAGGACGGACAGTTTGATTCATAAAACACTATTTACGATGTTTCTCGCGATGTGTCCGGGGAGTCTTTCAAACCTGACGGTGCGAGTAGTACACGCATATTTCAACTTTTGGTTGGTGGCTCTGTCACATTTTCCTTCCACAGGATCGAGAACCTGTTTTTAAAAGTGCTCTCGATGCCATACTCAAACAGACTTGAAAAAAATTGATTTGGGGCCTGAAGGAGAAAATGAATATTCTATGTGATCGTGGGCTTTTCTTCGAAAGATCTCGCCATTCGAGCCATCTTCACAAACTTCCATATGATTTTCGGCCTTTCCATTACATGCATCTAGAGAAATCAATATACTCCAAAACCATGGTTTAAAATCGATGATGGATTCCTGTAGTCTGTCAAGACAGTGCCTTTTGGTTCACAACCAGAGTACCTCGACGGAGTATACATCAGACTTGGTGGTTGACTTGGGCCCAAGTAAGGCGCATCATGTTGTTCAAATGGTCTTTGGAATGTGTTGGCCTCACCAAGGATCGGCCCGTCTGGGATGCCGAAGCAGTCACAGGTTGAATCGAATAACTATGTTGCTGTCCGGAGTTCGTGAGATGACTGGGTCATCGCATGATCATTGATATCACCGACAGTACCTCGAGAGTAATCTGAGGTTTCGGGATAGAGTGTCCGCCCAGAGTAGCCATCTTAAGAGAGTGATAAGCTTGTTCTCATTCAATCTGTGCCTGGGCTGGAAGATGACACTGATCATAGTGACAGCTTGATGGCAGAAAGGTCAGTAGTATATCTAGTATCCACTAGCGTATTTAGTACGGCATCCAGTTCTTCGTACGTACGCGAACTATTTCAGTAGATCCAACAAACCGATCCCGACAACTGAATACGTTGACATCTTTGGCAGGTATCTAAAACGATGGGGCAAGCTTACCACCGTTGGTAAGTTCGCCCTATGTGACCTTATATCAGCATTCGCCGTGTTCTTGATTTGAAGATAGGTACCGTAACTGTGATACTATCTGATCTACCCATGCTAAAGCATGAGGTAGAACAGACGGTATGACGAGAGTTAAAATTCAGAGAAATCGACTTAC